>JALXJV020000002.1:25325976-25349968 GCA_024633595.2 Lepomis macrochirus
CTGTGTACATGGATCATCTCTACTTTTATCATCCCACAACAGCATCTCTATCAATTGTCTCATTTGTTGCTGCTAACTTATTATGCCATGTATCTAATTTAATTTACACCTACCCTTTTACTCTTTTTTTCCTCCTTTAAGTCACTGAGCTACATTTAAATGATTAATAATCATAGACTATATAAATGCATGCACTATTATGATTATTAAAATTTTTAACAGAATATTAACAATAATAATATTATTATTGGCTGGGGTCATCTCCTGAACAATTTGAGCATTATACACTTCTTCCTCAGTATATGGTGGAAATGTCTTTAATAGGAAAACTCAAAATTAAGGTGGTGTGTGACAATTCGACACACGGACTGATAGTAGTCTTAAATGTGCACTGGCACTTGACATCTAACATCTTTTAAATGACTGCATAGTCGGCAAGCTTTTCACGCTCAATATTCCTCTATCTGTACTACATTTGCAGAATGATATCACATCATACTATACGTAATATAAAATACTATTTTAATTAAATCTACCTGTCCTATATTCTGCTGTGCATTAACCAAGAAGCTTGAGGAACCCACAGAGAATAATAAAGTTAGAGTTATGTGCCAGCTGTAGCAAGGAAACTACAACATCCTGACCACAAACAGGAAAGCATGCAGAACCGTGCAGACCAGACTTTTTTGTAGACTAGCTTGAGCTTGAGTTTTTAAAAACCTTTTCAAAGTGCCTGACCAAGGCTTTAAGCAAATGCCAGCTTTAATTCAATTGCAAAAGCAATCTTTGGAAAGTTTTGATTTAATTCTATGCCACCAAAAGGTAATGTTTCTCTGTTTGCTGACAATCTTATACTCTTTAACCTGTGAATCATCATTGTAAAAATAAAGGTCATTTTCTTCACTTCACAAACCACAGAATCAAACCAAACGTCATTCAATATCCACATATCCGTGGGTAACAGGATGTATAGCAGAAAAAGCATTGACATTACGGGAAACTTTAGGGTACATCTGATCTATAAATACAACAACAAACAAAATAGTTTTGGTTAACGTGACGCCATTACATAATAAGTGATTACGTAATAAGCGGTGACTCCGTCGCGGAGGTAGTGGAATCAGTGTGTGGTTTGCAGTATGCTGACAAAAAAGGATGCTGTGGCAGGGATGGCACACATGTATCGGTAGTTATAGGTCAGCTACATGCACGATTCAAGATTTGGTGGGCAAGTATGTGCGTGTGATTGGAGGAGGTAGTATCCATAGAGTCTAGAAGAGGGCAGACCCTGTGTGAGATTTTGGTTTGCAGTAAGATTGCAGCAGCACAAAGGCAGCGGTAGGTAACACATGAATCATCAAGTATGTTCTAGGTTGTTTTTTTTTAAGAGCAAGCCTTCCTATGATTTTAAGGGAAAGTTAAGTGCTCAAGTGGTTGGTAGAGGAACAGAGAAAAAGTGGAGGCAAGGAGCAGGGGGCAACTTTAATTGGATTACGTAGCATTACGCAGAGCCGAGTTTCGATGTCATCAGGCTTTCTCTTTGTCAGGTTCTACCAGGTCTACCACATCCTGAGCACACAGGATGAGCACATCACGCATTGCAGAGAAGACAACAAGGAAAACAATGATCTGCATTGAATAATGTGGAGGAGAATTGAATTCAGTTTGTGGCGCTTAAGGCATTGAACAGTGAAAAAATTAAAAAATTTCAAGGCCCATTGTGTTCCTGTTGCTCTGGATTATTAATACACTCTATGTTCCAAGTATGCTAAAAACGGTTTGAAGATTTCTTGCTGCACCAGTATGCTACATTCCTTAAAACCTCTGAAATATTGTTTTTCCTGACTTGTTATCAGTTAGTGCTCAACTGATCTAGGTTACTCTACATGGACAGCAACAGTTACAACCTGATACCATCTTACAAATTACATGTGATGTTGCTGCAACTGGAGGTCGGAAGTTGGAAACTTTGACTGGAAGTAATCAGCCACTGTCATAGGCTGTATAAAAAAAGGTCTGACGGCTGGCACCTAGTTAGCCTCTAAAAAAGTGTATCTGCTAAAGCTCAGGCAGTGCTGAGATGCTGGCCACACTCAGTGCTGCCTGCCTGACTTCAGATGATTCTGGGGGGGTGGTAGGTAACACATGGATCATCAAGATTAATCTAGGTTGAATTATGAGCAAGCTCATAATTCATGTGACATCCATTCTGTTTTAATTGTCAAAAAATAGAAACATAGTCAGCACTTCCTTTATGTCAAGTTGTACCAGCCAGACTACCACATCCTGAGCTCACACATCTTGCAGAACAGTGCAGACAAGACTTATTTTGTTGAGCTCTAAGTTTTCAAAAACCTTTAAAAGTTTTTGACCAAATGTCAGCTTTAATTCAATTCCAAAACAGTCTTTGTAAACTTTTAAGTTCTATGTTTTGAAAGTTTTAGGTTAAAAGTTTTATGCTGTCAGTAAATGCAACTGAAAGTCAACTGAAAGAATGAAACTGGACGACAGCCTCAAGACAAACAATATTTACATGGGTAACAGAATGTATAGCAGAGAAACAAACAACTTCAGCAGACAAATAAACAACTTCAACAAAACACTGACAAGACTGGAAAGCTTTAGGGTACATCTGATCCCTGAATGTCCCAACTAGTTAAATAGTTTTGTATCAAGATTTCTGCCTTCACATCAATAAAATGCAAGACTTTCCTGAGCCATTGTGTTCCCTTACACTCTGGATTATCCACACACCTCACAGGAAACAGTTCACAGGGACAGACTGGTAAAATGCTCCACTGAACACTGTGTAGTGTATTCTGTGAGCAAGATAAATAAAACTCCATGCCCATATATATATACTATATTATATATATATATATATATATATATATATATATATATATATATATATATATATATATATATATATATATATATATATATATGTACAAGGTCAACAGGACACTAATAGCCTTCATCAAGAACTCAATGAAGCTGTGGAAAACAAGTCTGGAAGCCAACTCAAAGCCAATTGCACAAGTCACCATCAAGTGCGGCATATACCAAGGCGATGCACTATCCCCGCTGCTGTTCTGCATAGGCCTGAACCCCCTCAGCCAGATCATCACAAAGACTGGCTCACGGATACCCGATTCGAGCCGGAACAATCATCAGTCACCTCCTCTACATGGATGACATCAAGCTGTATGAATGGGAAAAACAAGATCCGAGCCATCAACACATACGCCCTGCCAGTCATCAGATACCCGCTGGTATAATAAACTGGCCAAAGGAGGAGATAGAGGCTACTGACATCAAGGCAGAAAGCTCCTCAAAATGCATGGAGGGTTTCACCCCAAATCCAGCACCCTGAGACTGTACACCAAGCGTAGCGAGGGAGGCTGAGGGCTAGTGAGTGTCAAGACCACTGTCCAGGATGAAACAACGAAGATCCAGGAGTACATCAGGAAGATGGCCCCAAATATGAAGGGCTTAGTGAATACCTCAGGCAGCAGAAACCCGAAGGTGAGGACAAGGAAGATGAAGAACCGTCATGGAGGGACAAGCCGCTACACGGCGTGTACCACAGACAAATAGAAGAAGTGGCTGATATCAAGAAATCCTACCAGTGGCTGGAAAAGGCTGGACTGAAGGACAACACAGAAGCACTAATCATGGCGGCACAAGAACAGGCACTCAGTACAAGATCAATAGAGACTGGGGTCTACCACACCAGGCAGGACCCCAGGTGCAGACTGTGCAAGGATGCCCCTGAGACAGTACAGCACATAACAGCAGGGTGTAAGATGCAGGCAGGAAGTGCGTACATACGAAAGTAAGCACTGGAGCACTGGGGCTGTGACCCCAAACTGGGAGAGTGGCTACAGCAGATTCCACGTAAAACATCAGAGGTCTCTGTCCAGAAGAGTGCAGTCCTAGGAACAGCTAAGATACTGCGCAGAACCATCAAACTCCCAGGCCTCTGGTAGAGGACCATATATATATATATATATATATATATATATATATATATATATATATATATATATATATATATATATATATATATAGCATAAAGTCTGTGCCAAAGTAACAGCAGCTCCAGTAATGCACTGTCAGCACTGTAGCACTTGTCTACTGGCGTTTCTTTATCACTAAGGTGAACGAGGAAGTCACCTTTCATTCATCAGAGTGAACCAGCTCCTGTGAACACGATGAAGTTGATGCTTGTCGCCGTGCTGTCCTATCTCTCTGTGCTGATCTCTGCAGGTAGGTCTCTGCTTGAGTGAACAACTAGATCATATGCTGTTTATTGAATCAAAAACTACAGTCATGTCTGGTGCTTTTATTTGGCTCATTAACGAGCCACAATGCTACATTTTGTTAATTGGATCGCTAAATCTGCCTCATCATATGACTGCACATTGTTTCGACATTGTCAACAGTCACTGAGCAACAATAACAATCATTTCAACTTCAAAAGTGGCGGATGCTTTTAAATGCCGCTGACAAGTTCTGTGATTATAATCACTGCTCCGTCGGCCAAAACAGCTGATTAACCTCAACACGGGATTTTGAACTTCACGCTGTAGCGGAGCGCAGAGGCTGAGTTGATCTTTAGGAAGAGTAACTTTACACGTTCCTCTTTAAAACCGTAGACTAGACTTTACGTTACTCCAGTTTTGGGGCCACTAGGGTAATCTACTTTAACTTTGTTTTGTTTTGTCTTTCATTACAACCAGTCTGCTACCTACTGGGTATTTCGCTGCATTAATGAGCTGTCGTCCAAGCGTCGTTGTGCAGGAGATCTCCGGTGCGCGCTTGTGTCTGATATTATTGAGCCGGGAGGATAAAACCGTTAGAAACTCAGGCAAACACCTTTTTTTAATTCAGGGTGTAGTTGTCCTACTAGTACATCTCAAATCCAGGAACTGCACTGTGCCACTGATGTTGGAAAGCAGTTCGCATCAAGCCGGCAGATATACTTCTCTTTCAGGTGTTATGCCGAGGTTTGCATGACTGCCGAGAATTTTATGCACCTCTGCGTTTAAACGCTATAATATCCTTCATGGGGTTCATCAATGGTGATAAATGATTCGGAGTATGTTTTTTGAAAATTTAGAGTCGTTCGTATTTTATAATACTTAGTAGAGGCAGCATTCATTGAGATTCAGCTAAAAGATGTGGCGATTACCACGTTTGATCACTGAGCACAGCAAAGTCTGAAAATGACCTAATGAGGTGGGTGCATAATCCGGCAGAACAGATGTTGTACCTGCCGAGATTTGCATCCACCTCTTTTCTCTGCATAAATGAGCGTAGTGTACCAACCGCGAGGACCATGCAATTCTCGGCAGGCAGGCAGCAGAACGCTGTCTGTGTGTCTGACTGGGCCAAAACTATAGGCACCTTTCAATATTGGGGGGACGGACTGGCGAGTTGGGAACGTTCATCGAGGGGAGCGCGACTTGCGGACAGGCTCTCGCAGACTTGGACCAGAGACTTCTTAGTGGCTGGCTTATATTGCGAGTTTAATCAAACGTTTCATGTCTTTATGTATTAGCTGTGGAGGCGATGCAGAGGGACAGGGTGATGATGAATGTGCTGTCATCCAAGCCTCGCTGTGCAGGAGACCTCTGTTGCGCTTGTGTCTGATATGAGCTGGGCAGATTAGCAAATCAGCCAAATACCTTTTTTAATTTAAGGTTAGGTTGTTTTACTAATACAACTCAAATCCAGCACTGTGCCACTGGTGTTGGAAAGCAGTCGATTACAATTACAAGCCGGCAGACTTTCTCTTTCCTGTGTATTAAAAGCACATTTGTTCTCTGTAAAACAAGCTGCACGCTGTAACATCTAAGTCTAATTCGCATTGACTTTTGTTTTATAGGCCTAGCCCTCTCCCTCTTCATTCAACAACGGGCTGCTCCCGTGTTATTGCCGTACTAATTATTTAGGCTACTTGTAAAGATTACGTTCATATGATTTATGAATTATCCAGACGCGGAGTTCTCAGAGGACCTGTGTCCCTTAAACAGGACACTTTTTCACACTAATTGCTTGGACAAACATGGGGAAAACCAAAAACAGCAGAAAGGCTGTACGTTGCTTTCAAACCTGCAATTCGGTTCATCTAGTCCTGACCAGGGGAAAAACTTACTATACATGTCTGCATTTTAGTTCTGGTCCGGTTCATGTTCACACTGACTTTTTTGTAAACAAACCGAGACCATAAAGTTACAGGTAACTTGTTGACAGTTTTGGCGATTGCCATCCTGCATCACCAGTGACAGTTTGTGCAGATATTTAATGCTTTGGATGTAGGCTATAATTCTCTCTTTGTTGTTATAAGCTCATGAAGGATTAACTAATTAGACGGAGAGGGGGAGGGCGGTGTGAAGAAGGTCGTACGTTCGAACCCCGGCCGTCCCGTCCTTTCTGCGTGGAGTTTGCATGTTCTCTCCGGGTGCTCCGGCTTCCTCCCACGTCCAAAGACATGCGGACTATAGGTTAACTGGTGACTCTAAATTGTCCTTAGGTGTGCGTGTGCCTGGTTGTTTGTCTATGTGTGGCTCTGCGACTGGCGACCAGTCCAGGGTGCCTACCCCGCCTTTCGCCCAATGTCAGCTGGGATTGGCTCCAGCCCCCGCGACCCTGTACGCTGGAGGGGAGCCGTGTACATAAATTATTTGAGTCTTTTCTGTGGGATCACTGTCACACGCTTTTAAATGGACTTAATGAACTGACACAGCACACGGTGTAGGCGACAAGTACAGCATTTCCCGTTCATCCCTCCCCCAGAAACTCATTTGTTGAATCCGGTACCTCCGTTGTTGTCACTATCAAAATCTACAAGCCTCACAGGCCTACCGATAGCTGCAATGTAGGCTGGGAACCTTATATCTAAATATTTTGGCATTTATTACTGTTCATGTGAAATTGTGAAATGAGTCTGGCTAAGTTAGAGTTCCGCACGTGTAGACCTGGCGCTGTCCAGAGTACTGAAACGGTGCGGAAGAGACCGAAGAGAGTCACAACACTTCGCTTAGTTCCGGACCTCAGCCTGCTGCCTGGTTGTAACTGTGCAGTGCCGATCCTGCCCTTTCGTTGCCCTATAAAAGTTGCTTCATTCAACTTTATATTAATTAAATAATAATTAACACAGCTCTACTTCCTCTCAATACCTTCTTGCACTAAACTCCCATCATCACACTTCATAACAGTGCGGGACGTGGGAAAGCCTACATTTGATCCTCACCTGCCGGGTTCTTATAGTTTTATTGCTCACATATGAAGGCAGAACGCCTCTAAAAACTTTAATGTGGAAAACTTGGACAAAATCTCAGAGGACGAATCTCTCTTCCGGGACAGACTGACAGGAATTTCAAGTTGTGTGTACAGAAGACCAACATAGTAAAATGACTACGTATGTATGTGCATGTCTGAGTGCTTACTACTGTGTTAAACATATTAGGTAACCTGAAGGTCTGAGATTGAATTGATCAAAATCGCAGAAACTAGGAACCTCTGCACATCAATACGATATTAACACTAATTATTTTAACTCTAGGCTATCCATGTTCTTGTCATTGATTAAGACAACTGAATACCTTTATTTTTTCTCTAACAGAACATGAGATCATTTGATCTTCTGAGCCAGTAGAAGCAGATGCCTTATAGTCAGACTTTCATGGTTATTTATATCCCACTCCTGGTCATTGTCATGTGACAGCTGGTGTAAAATGGCAGTGTACAAAACTAAATGTGTGAAATGACACACAAAAAGCAAAAAAATGTACTGGAATATCACAAATGACTCAAGAACCTGGTCAGCTATCTTAATTTTAATCAATATTGAGGAGCAATATTCAATGTTCGGTGATGCTGCAACAGGAAGTCTAAAAGCAATATTTGTTTCCACAGGAGAGTTCAATGTGAGTGGCTCACGTGAACCAGTTACAGCAGTAGTCAGTGATGATGTCATTCTGCCATGCCACCTGGAGCCACCACGCGATGTGAAGAATCTAACGGTGGAGTGGAAAAGCAATGACAGCACTGTGCACGTCTATAGAAATAGGAAGGACCAATTACATGATCAGGAGAAGAAGTTCAGAGGTAGAACATCTCTCTTCCATGATGAAATGAGCAGAGGAAACATTTCACTTTTCCTGACCAACGTCACTGAACAGGATGCAGGAAATTACAGCTGCTTTGTTCGCAAACCGCCCCTTTTGAAGTTCGCAAACCGTCAGGCCACAAATGGCACCGTTACCCTCATTGTTGGTGAGTACAGCTAACCTAATACACATTAAAATGAATATTTGTAACAGGCTAAAACTATTTTAGAAATTAAACACAAGGAACACAATTACAATTTAACATTTTTTACCAGAGAAAACGTCGGAACCCCATGGAGGTCAGACTGATAATGACAGTAAGTGAATATCTTGACTTCTGTTTATTTGTATGTCCATCAGCTTTCACAAACAAGTCTACATTTTCTGTGGGTTAGAAGTTACACACATATTTTAATATCGTATTTAGTTTTTTTAGTCTTTATTGTACCCTATAGTAATTCATGCAGATATAACACCTGTGTCATTTGTTCTACAATAAACTTTAATGTTTGACTGAGTTTAAAGTAAGTTCAGGCGTTAAGGACAGTTTTACCTTTATCGGTGTGGTCTGAGAAGACAAATTAGTTCATTATGTGTTACACTGGTGTCACATTTAAAGATTTAATTCAGAATTTCTCTAATAAGTTTTGAGTTTAAGACTGAGCTGTCCTTGCCCGGATTTGTTCTTATTCTTTTACACTTTTTTGTCTTTAATTTAAAGTCACGATAAATTATTTTTTATAATAACATACTGAAATGGCAAAGTGACAACAATTTGACAATTGGAAAGGTTTCTCTGGTAGTGATGAGCATCATAGTGAGTTTAAGCTCACTGTTCACTGGACTGGTTCAGCAGCAGGCAGCTGTTTTCAGAGAAAACACTGTAAATCCCACTGTACACAATCTCCTCCGCAGCAAACAGCAGACAGACACAGAGACTAGATGATGAACTTAGTGGAGCATTTAGCAGTTGAAGCCCCAGATATTTCCTTCATGAGGTGGTGGAGACCGAAACAGAGCTCAATAATATTGGTAACTGCTGGATGTGGAAATAAGGAACTTGTTTTCTAAGAATTTCACCATGTGATCTTTTAAATGTGATGATGCAGGTGCATGTCAAATTTTTTAATATAATGGTTAGAAACATTCATTTTGAGCACCATAACTGAGAGATTAAAGGCTCAGGAAACCTTTGAAGGTGTTTTGAGTTACATAGCTGAGTAGAGCTCTTCTCAGGTCGACATTTCTGTATTATAAATTCTTTATTCCAATTTATTCTAAAGCTAATAAGTTTGAGATGCTAGAGATTTGATTTCCATGAGCTCTTAGCCATAATCATCAAGATTAAAAAAAACTTGAAATATTTCACTCTATATGTAATTAATCTAGAGTAAATAAAAGTTTCACTTAATAAATTAAAGAAAATATAACTTTTCCACGATGCTATATTTTTTTGAGATGGCACTCATGAGTCAAAGTTGTGTTTAGACCCCAGTTTTTTTTTTTTTGTATTTTTTACAGTAACCTGTGTTTTTATAACTGTAAAAGCACTTTTTAACTCAAATTAATTAATTTCTGTTCAGCATTTTTCTCTGATTGTTCTGAAGTTTCAGGAGATTATTCTAAAGGGTAAAACTGTTTTGCAATGAAACAGATTCTAACAGTTGGTGGAATGGTCTCTTTTCTGTCCAAGTCTGCTTTCTCTACAGTGAAGAACACATTTTGACATCTTTCTTCCATTCTTCCAGAAGGTGACACTGGCATTGGCACCCGTGGTATTGTTGCCATTGTTTGTGTCATTGCCGTGGTGGCATTGCTGCTATCATTGCTGCTGTATTTCAGAAGGTCAGTAAGCCACACATTTCTCCTCTCTTTAATTTCCCTGTTTAAAAAGATTAGTTTGCATCTTAAGTCTTAAAACAATACTCCCACATGAACAGCGCAACAGGTTTTTTTTGCTGTAATCATTTCTCTTGTTCATACTGGACATTAAAGAATCATTTCTAAATGCACTTTGAATGTAAATAATGGGAAATAAAATCCTCAGTCCTCCTATCATGAAATGTATTCAAAAGTGTATCTAAAGCTACGATGAAGCTTCAGCAGTCTGAGTAAAACAAGTGTGGAGGTTTTGATAAAAGTAAAATTCTCAATTAAAGGATTTGGGTAGAATATATTTAAAAATAAATGCCACCACCACCTAGGGAATACCGTGAGCACTATAGGACTCAAACACACACAAGTTCTTTTAAAAATCAGGGTTGGAGCAGAGTTGAAACCACGCCCAAAATGAATGTGTCCCCTAGTTGCTCCAGAGGTGTGCGACTATTACTTTTGATAAAAAAAATCAGGTAAATGATGATTACTTTTTTTAATTAAAAAAAAAGATCACCATTGTCACACTGTATTCTGACTGTGTCTCTGTATTCTGATGCTGCTTCTTTTATCATGTGCAACCAAAAATTGTGTTGAAGGCCCTTTAATCATAACTGCCACAGAGCTAAACTTCTATAAATGTATAAAGATATGTTGACCAGAAAACACAAAATACTCATGAGCCTTGGAAAGCAATCGCTAATGATTTGTTGTGTGTTGTATATTTACACAGGCGGCAACAACCCAGAAGCAGTGCAAAATAGATGACAACAAGGCAAACGAAGAGGGCAACGTGGAAAAAAAGAGGTCAGCTTGGAAAAGCCAGAGGACAGTGAGGAGAGTAATCCTGAGACAAAGAGTCTGAACAAGGGAAACGACACTGCTTTATAATGACCCTTGGTTCTTTGACCCACATAATAAATAAAAAATAAGGGTTTAGTCAACAAAGTTTGTTCTGGTGTAAACAAAATATTTTTAGTGTGTCTCCAAAAGGTTCAGACTGTCATTAGAGTCCACACTGTGACACATCCATAAATGTGTCCCTGAGCAAGACACTTTAACCCCAACACGCTCCAAATGCGTGTGACCTCTGGACGCCTTTAGCTATAGGTGTCATTTCCCTTGGGACGATGGGGACATGTCTCTACATTTTGAAATGGCTGATTTTGTCCCCATCACTTTTGAAAACATTTGTTAAAGATGTTTTATAAAAAAAGCTTCCACCAAGAAATATTTATTAACAAATTAAAATTCTTGAGAAAGGTTTATTTGCATGATACAAAACATGCAATATCATATTTAAAAAAAAGACGTGTTTATTTCTACTTCTGAATATCTCCCCTACCCTTACCATTAAGGAAAAACTATGGGAGACCAAGACCCAGATTGAACATTATCACAATTCTTCAATTAAGCTCTCAGCCCTTCTGATATTATAAAGTGAATTTTGTTGAATAAAATCTAGATGTTTCGACCTACAGGTGACCTACAGTTTTGCCTGCAATTTAAGGACGAAGTTACAGTTTTTCTCCATTGCTTAAACGCTATAAACAGACTCTAAAATGTTAAAACCATAACTTAACTTCAAAAAGCACACCCATTTCTCTAAACCCTATACACAAATCCCTTAATTTCCCATTGCCTACACCATGTGGTCATTAAGAAAGCACATTAGATATTGTTCACTTAATCTGCACAGATTTACATTAGTGGGTTCTGCAAAACAAAGTTAACCCAATAATGTAATAACTCCCCGCTAATGTAACCATTTATTTAATTATTGGCAAAGATATTTTATAACATTATTGGGTACTACATGTGTTTTATTCACTTTGTGCTGGATGCAAGTGATAACAGTGTTGTGTTCTCCTGTTTCTCATGATGGTGCTGTTGTCTCACTGTTTCTATAAACACAGAGACACTGATGAGAAAGTTAGTTAACATGAGTTCACTGTGACAGTTGATTGTCATTAGCGGTTAGTGCTAAGCTGCAGTTTCTTTGATACTGGAGGGGTTTGAAACAAAGATGTACCTGTTCAATGTGATATAAAACAATGATCAAACTATTCTCTTTGATATGTGAAATGGGATTTAAATCTAATCTGTCCAAAATAACTTTTTTCAGTCGTTTTTTAGCTCTGCATCCCCTGCTGCCTTTTTTATACACTTTAGACTTGACTGACCAGAGGGAAAATAGATATTCTTAAAAAAGATGTTTTGTGTGTGATTATTAATGTATGGTTTTATTTCCTTATTACATTATTTATTATATTCCTGCATTTTTTTTCTTATTGTGCGTCTGTTTGAAGTGTTTTTGGTTCATGTTATCTTGTTTTTTCCTGCCATGTGAATCACTTGAAAACATCTGTTTTAAAAAACTCTATAAAATGTATTATCATACACCCTAAAGATTTACTTGTACTTTTTTAACATACAACACACACGACAGAGGTCAGTTTTGTAAGCTGTGAACATTTGGGTATACATGCAGACTACAGGCCTTATGCTCAATTTTTTCCCTCAGATCTGATTTTTTTGATTGACAGTTTACATTATTGTTTTTACGTGGCCCATTTCAGACTCCAGTTTGTACTGTCCAGGTCTGACAGTGACCCACATGTGTAGAAGAATACATAGACATCACATTTTGTCTTACAGATGTAAACAAGCCACAGAGGTTAGCTACGCTTAGCTCCTACTATGTAACCCTCCCAAATTTCATGGCATTTTGTCCGTATTCATTGCCCTCTCCTGGTTTACCCCTGGGATCACATCTCTCCCAAATTATGTTCTCTCCGAAATGTTCTCAACTTTCTGTCCTTTCCATGACATTCATTACTGTTCGTGGCCCTGCACAATATATCAGAATTAGAATGAGAAAGAGCTTTATTGCTAAGTAGTATTTTACACGTTCAAGGAATTTGCTTTGGTGATAAGATTCTATACAATGACAAACATACAGTTGAGATAAAAAAATGTAGAAATATATAATATAGAATAAACAAATACAAGTTGTACAAGAATAATAAAAGAATAGAGAAAAATAACTATTTGCAGAGAAAAAACAACGTGGCAGATATTTACTGCCCAGAACTGAAATTCAGATCTGAGTATCCAGACTGAGGTGTTTATCGGATTTGGACCACATATGAAAGTGTCCCAAATCCAAACCGTAAAAGATCAGATTCCATGTTATGTGGCCTGTATGATCTGAGTCATAATCTCTTAATTTTGTTCAGTTAAATATCCCAGTCCCAAGACTGACCTCAGAGGTCAGGTTATATTTTCTTGTAAATGCTTCCCATTGGACATATAATCCAGAAACATGGTGTCTCTTTTCATATTTATGCTGATGACACATGGATGTACCTGCCCGACAGATCCACATACCCTGGAGTTCCCTTCTGACTGCCTTTGTGATGTCAAATCACTTCAAGCTGAACTCAGAAAGAACAGAGATCCCTGGCCACTGGGTTCCAGCAAATGGCAAAGCAAATACTCCCATCTACTGGTTCCTTAGTAAATCACATTAGTTATTGCTTACTATTGGAAAGAATCTTGGTATCTGGTTTGACAGTGATTTAAGTTCGAGCAGCAGACCACAAAGATTGTGCAATTGTGTTTTAAACCATCTTAGAAATATATAAAAAAACACGATCAATCTTAACTTTAAAGGACACTGAGACTATTTTACACGTCTTTATCTCATCACACCTGTATTACTGAACAGCATCAGCTGGCAGGCTTTTGACCAGAACAAAAAAACAGAACTGTTTTAGACTCTTTACACCAGCTCTGAATATTTACTTTACATTTACTCATTTGGCAGGTGCTTTTATTCAAAGCAACTTGTATTTGAGGAACAGCATACAAGCATCAGTGCAGTAAGACCTGTAGCAGCAAAAAAATACTAGTAAGAGCTATTGGTGTGTACAGCATCAATGGTGTAAATACAAAGTAAGAGTTAATGCATAGTGCAGTCCACGTAGGTTTTGATAGTTTGTTTTTTCATTTTGTACCACAAAACGAAGATACAGGAAAACCAAGTTTTTGTCACCATTGTGGTGTCACAGATGCTTTAGATTAGAATTTACATTTTATTGATAACTTTTAATGCTGTTCATGGCCTCTCACCCTGCATCTCTGACAATCACAACAATAAAACGTATATGGAAACACACAAATATACATTTTCAAAAAACAGTCATGTGCCTAGCAAATAATAAAATAATATGAAGTTACAGGTAAGCTATGTGAAGCTATGCAATGACCAGTACGTAACTAGTCCACAAAGGAAGGAAGTTGCTTTGACTGCTAGATGTTAGCTGGTGGGTCTGATGTGGAAGCAGTCAGGCAGGGAAAAATGGAAAAATTGTTTGGTTGCAGTCTTTACCATGTTATGATACAGATTAGAGGGGTCCGGCTGCTTCGTCTGAGGTCTGCTCTGAGCAGGTTGTGCTGGCCGGCCTCTGCACCATCAAAACGGGCCGTTGTCCTCATAAAAAGGAGTGAGGCGAGATATATATATATATATATATATATATATATATATATATATATATATATATATATATATATATATATATATATATATATATATATGTATATGTATACATATATCCTTCACAGTCATATTGGCCACCACATTTTGCAGCTCTTCTTTCTCATTCCAGTGCAAGATCATCAGAAGCTCTTGTTTTAGCATCAGCCCGAGCTGCAGAAAAACGGAGCAGAAGTGGAGTCATTTAATCAGCGTTACAGAAAAACTATAATTTTTTTTTCTTGCATGGCATTTTCTTCTTTCACTTCCTGCTTTTTAACACTGTTGCTGTGACAACCATTCACTTCCTCTAGTTTGCCAAAAAGCGAGGTTTGTGGGTAGGCTGGTTCACTATAAGCTTGACATGGTCATCTTTTTATTGAGTATTCACTGTGACAGCCAATTCTGCACGGCTCATCGGGTCGGTTGCAAACTTCAGAGGATCACATCAGAACAATAGTCTGACTACTGACAAATCAGCTCACTGTGAAAACTGAGTCATCAGCTCCTACACGATCCTGACAGGACAGGGAAACAGGGACTGACAGATTTTTTTTTGGTGAACTTTAGTGAGCACCATCTGAGCCCTGCTCCCTCACGATAAATGGTTGTCTAAAACACTGACTTGTATTTGTAGTATTTGACAGATTCCTTGGCTGTGAACTCAGCGTCTCCCACCACTATTCTGAATTCAAAAGCCCTTTTCAGCTTTAACTTTGGTCCAACGAGAATGTCTTCTGTTTTATCAAGATGGAGTGACAACTTGTTGTCAGACAACAACAAATTCTCATTCGTCACGTATGGATGTTTGGTCAAGACCCCCTGGTGTTGCTTTGGGTACCCCTTGTTGAATTGTTTTGGAGGGGCTCTGCAGTGAAGTTAGCAATAATACATTATCAACATCCAGTTAGCCTTTCAAAAATAAAAATAGTAGTTAACGTTGTGAAATGTCGCAACTTGTTAATTTAGACTAACTTGCTTGATTAGAGTTGGGAAAACATCGTGGTTTGGGTTAAAATAGCTATATTACTTACGTGTCTAAGTAAGTTCAGCTTCTTTACTCATCTACATTTACATTTATTAATTTAGCTGACGATTTTATCCAAAGCGACTTACAATTGCTATACATGTCAGAGGTCTCACGCCTCTGGAGCAGCTCCAGGTTAAGTGTCTGGCTCAGGGACATAATGGTGGACTTGTCACAGTGGGGAGTTGAACCTGGGTTTCTCACACCAACAGTCTTAAGCATCACTGGGACACCCCCTCATCCCCTCTTTTAACATTACCTGCCCTCGTCAGTCATTTTGATCCTGTCTGGAAAATGTTTGTGGGTCACCTCCTCCCCAGTAATATTTACAGTTGCAACTGTTTTTCAGTGAACTTCTCCTGTAATTTGCTTTAAGAAGCAAAAAATACTGACTCTAAACTCTGAGTATGAGATCATATTATTTCCATTTAACTTACATATCACTTGACATAAGAATGACAAACCTATCTAATTATATTTATAGTTAATGCCAATAAATGACTAAATTATCTTGAAATATGTTCACATTCACATCTTCCTTTGCATCTCTATCAGCTCTAATTTGGCCCTGACCTCTTACCCTTGTCAGATCAATATATTCTATTATTAGGATATCCAGAGGTGTTCTTACCTTGACTCCACCTTCGGTTAATGTATATGCACACTATGAATATGGCATTGTAGAAGAAGAACAGCAGGGCGGAACACAAGAGCCTGGGCAGTGATATAAGAGGAGAAATGGAGGAGGAGGAGGAGGAGGAGGAGTTGTAGTGTGTGGGACATCAGGAGGCCGAGCTGTGATGAAGAAAACAACCATCAGAATTTACAACATGACCTAATCAGTTTCTGAGCTGTAAACTAAATGAAATGACTCCACTGTCATGACTCACATCAATGCTGATGTTAATTCTGTTAATCTCTTGGCAAGTTAAATCAGCATTTCGTGGATTGAAAATGGCTTAGTATGCCATCTTCTGGTTTAAATCGTTGATGATCATTGAAGGACCAATGCTGACAGAGAGTCACCTGTTCAGGACTTACCTGTGTCATGTTTTTTTTTAAAGAATATTAACACCCTCTAAAGAGAGAGATGGGCAGTCTCCAGGATGTCATTGAGCTACTCCTGCCTCCTACATCCATTTCCCCCCTGTCACAGTCTGGGTCTGTTTTGTCTGTGTCTGCCTTTTTTCCTTTTTTTATTGTGAAGTTTTCCGCATCTGTTGTCTGTGTCTAGATTTGTTTCCTGTTCTGCCTGATTTCTCCTAATGTGTTAAATCTGTTTGTGCTCGTTTCCCTCTGTATATATCGCCTTCTGTTTAGTTCAGTCATTGTCAGTCAGTTGTCATGCAGTTACGTGTTTTGTGAGCTCCCAGATTCCTTCTATCAGGTTTGTGGATTTTACAGTGCTTTTAGATTCATGTTTTCCAGCATTGCAGAATCATTGCTTTTCCTTTTGAGGACTTTAATTTTGTGTTTTGCTTTGCTGGTTTTATTGACTTTCGATATTTTGGACTTCATGAGAGATGCATTCTTTCTTTTAGATATTTAAAAAACTATTTAGGTCTGTATTTAAATTTGTGGGAAGCATGCACATCTGTCTGGTGGGGTCTTAATTCAAGCCTTGATGTTTGTTTCATCCTACCTGCGCATTTCCTTAAAAATTTTGGTCAGCTACACACAGACAAATGTTTGCAATACTAAACACTAGATGGCATCACAAACATATTAGAAAGCACGTCATGTCACCTTTCACAGACAGCCAGCTCTGCGGTGACTCTCCTTTTTTGGGGTGTTCACACTTGTAGAAGCCTTCGTCAGACTCGAACACCGCTGGGAGGATCATCTTCCCTGCAGGCTCATTTCCGATAAAAACATCATTTCTGTAGAACGTAGCAGAGAAATCTGATGTAGATTCAACTTGCTCTTTTTCCTTGTAGGAACAGCTAAGTGTTACTTCATCTCCCTCCGTCACAGGAAGTGCAGGGCTCTCCAGGATCACAACACCATCTGCAACATGAAAAAATACTTGACTAGAGTTTACAAAATTTGTTTAAAAGCAAAAAATAAATACATAAATGAGCAGAAAATAATCACAAAAAAGCTCAGTGCACATTTAGTTTTACCTGTCACTGTGATGTTGATGGTGTTGCTGTACTCCCGCTGCTCAGACTCACACCAGTACACTCCGGAGTCTAATGGGAAGGCATCCTCAATGGTGCAGGAGGACTCACCTGGGATCCCCATGCCAAACTTGCACATCTCAGATGTGCTAAAGGAGGTGTTTCTTCTCACTGTCCAGCTGCTGGAGTTTGCTGTGCACCTCAGAAAAATGTGCTCATACTTAAAGAACTGACATCTGTCGGGGGATGACGCTCATTGTGGCTGCAGAAGAGGTCAAACCAGAAATAATTGTGAATGGGTTTAATTATTTCTGTATGTGCAGCTGATGATATGTGTTAAATGCAGGCACTGCTGTGGTTAATTGTTGTTAAGATGGTCAACTTTTAAGCTGTATTATTCATTTTTTCAATTTATATTCAACTAAATGGCAACGCTTCTTCACACATAAAAGATATTATAGGTCATTTCCCAATCACTGCTAAACCAACATACTGTCATGGCCAAAGGGGCTGGAGCCTATCCCAGCTGACATTGGGCGAAAGGCAGGGTACACCCTGGACAGGTCACCTGTCCATAGCAGGGACGGTCTGATGTGCCATGTGAAAAGAGTAGCTTTAATGAAGAACTGACAGAGGATTACATCCAACTCTTCAGCTCTACAGCACTTGCTGACCTCTTTTAGGCCAATGTTTTGTTTTTGCAGCACATTAATGAAGCTGTAAAATTGTCCAGTCTCAGTGCAAACCTTGTTCACAGCCACAGAAGGCAGTTGTTCTAAGCAAAAATCTCCATGATATATCCACTGTATACTTAAGTTAAAAAACTAGTTTGTGAAGAAAGTGGAACCAGCAATTATTGATTTGCAACCCAGAGCCATGCAGAGAACTCCACAAACTCCCATTACTGACGAAAAGAAGGTCTATTGAAGAGAGTGTTTATTATTGAGAATTGTTTATTGTTATTATGATTGTGTTTTTTGTATTAATATGCTTTGGCAACATAGTGTATGCAGTAGGGTGTGACGATATCTTGTACCACGAGATCTCGCAAAAACCTGACGAATACCTGCTGAGCAATTACAAAATGCACAGCAGAGTATAGCGCCGTTAGATTTAAAATGACCATGAATTCTCATTAAATTATGGCATTAGTTTCATAATATGATGACTTTTTTCTTAACATGTCAGAGAACACATATGTGGGATAAAAACTGAATGCGCAGAAAGGTTTGAACTTGAGCGAAAGACCTGCTGAAACCAGCCTGTGCTGCATTATATTCTGTTTTGATTTCATACACTGCTCAAAATACTTTAGGGAACACTTTAATTGCACATCAGATCTTGATAAACACAATAGTTCAAAATCTTTACTGTACATTGTAGAGTTTGTTGAGAACAAATTTATTTAACAACATTCAATGGAAATCAAAATCATCAACTAGCTGAGGGCTGGATTCCAACTCACACTAAAAATCAAAGATCCAATTTGTGTGACTTTCATGACAGAAAGTCATAATGCGAAGAGTGTGTTTGGCCCTCATGTGCCTGTATACTCTCCCAAAAATGTCCGGGCATGCTCCTGATGAGGCGGCTGGTGGTGTCCTGGGGGATTTCCTCCCAGACCCTGATCAGGGCACCAGTGAGTTCCTGGACCGTCTGTGGAGCTACTTGAGCCTTCAAAATCACGACAGATGACTCCCCATATATTCACAATTGGATTCAGGTCTGGGGAACGTGAGGGGCCAGTCGGTGGCATCAATGCCTTCATCATCCAGGAACTGCCTCACGCACTCTGGCCACATGAGGCCAGGCACCGTCCCTGCACCAGGAGGAACCCAGGGCCCACTGCACCAGCGTAAGGTCTGACAGTGGCTCTGAAGATTTAATCCCTAACAGCAGTCAGCTACCACGTGGAGGTCTGCGTGACCCTCCAAAGATGTGCCTTCCCAGACCATTACTGACCCAATGGCCCATCACCTGGTATTTCTTTCATGCTTTTGAGACTCTGCAGGGAGACACAGCAAACCTTCTCCATACATGCTTATACAACAGCATGTATGGATGTGCCATCTAGAGGAGCTAGACTACCTGTGCAAACTGGATTGGCTGCAGGTACCGCCACATGCTGCCTCTAGTGACTTGGACGCCATAAACGCAAAACTAGAGAACAATCAGTTAAGCTGCTGTCGCCTCACCCATGCATCTCTCACTTTAATTTGCACAAAAAAGGTGACATTGATTCATAAGTGATCATGCTTGCTAACAAGATTGATATCACTGGAGTTTAATTGACATGATGTTACACTGTGATGACCCTTAATTTTTTTAAGCAGTGTATTTTGAATTGTCACCTGCCCCCCTGAATTTCTCCTTCCCCTTTCCATAAATAAAAACATTTACACCATAAATGGTTGCAGAAAAATTCATTGAGAATTTTTTTCATTTCAGTATCAAAGATTTCTTAAAAATAGCGGAAAAATCTAATCTCAATCTCGTGAGCCCAATATTGTGTCTTGCCTCGCGAGCAAAGTGTCTCGTCACCCTTAGTATGCAGTCATGCCAATAAAGCCACTTGAATAGATATTGAACAGAGATGATGTAATTCTCTGTCTACATGGCTCTGGAGCAACCACAGCGATGGAGCACGTTAAGCAGTACGGCAGAGCCTATGGCGAAAAAAACCTAAGCGTCAAAGAGAAGTTTCTGAGGCTACAGAATCAAAAGAAACTCTGCATTCAGAGGAAGGATGGAAAGGACAAACACGGATGGTGTAGCTTTTCCTATTGGAAAGCACTGACAAAGGAGAATTGACTGAGGACAAACACAATGATGTGTTGCTGCCCTTGGACAATTTGGTGTTTGCATAACCATGCAGCTATTACATTTAATCTACCAAAATTAATTTTCTAGGTATAAGAGTAGCCCAGAACAATCTCACATGCAGGCACACGTCACGAGCATGCTTTAACAGTGTTCATATACTGCCGGTTCTAACATACGTATTTACAAACATGCATCTTCAAATACGTGAAAGCTTAGTGACAAATTTGGATGTGCACACCTTCAGGTTTGCTATAACTGCTGTAAGATGTTCACAATACTTAGATGAGCAGGGCACAATGTTTCTTAGATTCATCAGGTACTACATCACAACAACACAAATCATCAAGGACTACAAACGTTAGGTTGTTCTGGGTAGAGCAAGCTGTGGTTTTAAGCAAAGAATAACTCAATCAAAGAGCAAACACAACAGAGAGCGAGAAAAATTAATTTTTAAAAGTTAAATTACTCACAAAGCATTAGAAAGAGCTCCATTCTGTTTCGATTTGTCTTCCTCAATGTCAACATTTGTCTACCACATCCTGTCAGGAAGTCCTGAATGTTGTTGTGGTTGTGGCTCAGGGGTGTAGAACGGTTGTCCACTTACCAGAAGGTTGGAGGTTAGATCTGCATGAGAAAGTATCTTTGAGCAAAGACACTGAACCCCAAATTACTTCGAATGGCTGTGACATTGGTGAATGTGTATGAATGAGCAAACACGTGGACATGGTGCATGCCTCCACATTCCCAGACATTTGGCCATCACACATAAACAACAGTCATGTGTTAGTGCATTTCTAAATAATGGGTGAACATTTCCTATTTCACCACTCTGTGAAGTTTAGCTGACTACTTGGTCAGCACATTGCACAATTTGACCTGGCAGCAGCTGCTTCAAATAAATGTTAGGTTAATGAGAAGCTTTAGGAAAAGAAATCAGACACTTCAGTGAACATTAATATTGGTTCACAAACGTCTTTGTATATAATAAATAATTCAAAGATGTTTGTGTTATTCCACTTGTTGCTGTTTCTGCCAGCAAGCAACATTACTTAAGGACAGGCACCTTTTTCCAGGAAAAACACCTAAAATGAATCAGTAATAACTCCTCAACCATTTGTCCTAGATCAATCACCACAAAATGGCGAAAAAGGCTGTGTGTTCCAAAACGCTACGTTTCCTCTCTGCAGAGAAGACGAGAGCAGAAAGGCTGCTCCCAGGTATTGCGCAATAATCAAGATGGCTGATACTCGGAGCAAAAAAATAGGCGGATGTTGGTCTTAAAACAGCGCAAGTAAAAAAAATTCAGTCAACGATTTCGTGGGCGTCTGTCTTCAACAGGTTAAAATCACAAAACTGAGGCATCATTTGTGCGTTAAGTAATTTTGGCCCCCCTTCCCCAAACCAGTGTTGTGTCGTTCAAAGAACGTTTACGTTCATTTGACCTAATCTTGTATGTGACTCAGGAGGAAACGATTGTCTCAGTGTGTTATTCGTTAACTTTCACGCATGCGTAAATAGTCTTGGACTTATGGTGCTTTCAGACCAAAAGCGAAGCGAGCGTTCGGGGTGGTGAGTTTACATACAAAGTCAACGCAAAGACGCGTAGAGCCGCAATTACCTGTCGTGCGGCGTGAAGCAACGCGAAGGGGGCGGTGCAGGCAACGCGAAGGCGAAGCAAAGGCAACGCGAAGGCATTAAATATTTAATCGTGAGTTTAATATTTTCAACTCGAGCAAGAAATTCGCATGAAGCTGTGTTGCCTATCAATGTTGAGATTGTCTGTACTCACGACAGCTTCAGAGTGTTGTGTGGAGAGAGCCGGGCAGAGCGGGTGATTGAAAATCTGCAGGCGGTGTGACACCAAAATGTGTGACGCATCAGATTCTGTGACCCAAATGGGAATTAAGGGCAAGAGGCTTTGCTGACGATGTGAAGCGGTTGTAGCTTGGTTGGGTTTAGGTACCAAAAGTACTTGGTTGGGTTTAGGCACCGAAAGTACTTGGTTATGGTTAGGAAAACATCGTCGTTTGGGTGTAGTCGCAGAATCTGATAGGTCACAGAATTTGGTGTTACACCGGCTCAGAGCTGCTAAACTTGGGCTATAGAGGAGCAGGGAACTACGCTTGTAACTATGCTTGGAGTAAACTGCTTTTATTAAATTAGCTTTTACTTTAGTTTTTGGGATTACAATGTTGATTTATCTTCACTCGAAGCTTCTCACCAGTTCCAGTGTTGTTAGTGTCGTTTGGCACTACTTCATATTTATGGAGACAAAACTGGACATTCATGGGAGAAAGAAAGCGAGGAGGTTAACATGCCTGTTGAGTTCAGAAAACATGTGTATCTAACTTTATTCCAGCTATACTGAGACCAAGTTAGCATAGCATAGCTGATCGATCCGGACTCCATTCAGAAAGCGTTTTAGAAGTTGTTGTTGTGTCTTGCTGACAGACCTGACAAAGCATGATTTCATATGTTTAACAAAACTGCATCATGTTGTAGTTATTTCGGCATCAGTTTGATCCGTTTATTGCTATGTAATCACAACAAAATGTTTACTTTGGGTTCATACAGTTGTAGTAATGGATGGCATATTGCGTTTATCATGTTAAAATCGCCTTCTTGCATTGTGTGTGAACACAGCGAATGTACTCACGCAAGGAAAGGTTGCAAGGCAAAAATACACATTTGGTCTGAAAGCACCTTTAGATTCACTCGTTACACAGCAGCTGCATGGTCTCCGTCAGCACAGGAAACAGAATTGATTAGTTCACCACTCTCAACTGTGGTCCTGGGTTTGAGTCGATCATTTTTCACGTGACATCTCTGCTACTGTGGAGCAGGAATGAACTAATCGTCCGGCGCTCACATGGGTCCTCCAAATCTGTATTCACTTGGCAGGCTGGCTTACTGCCAGCACCGGGGAATGAGAGGCAAGTCTGTTGTCAGGTAACAATCACTGGACTGACATATATCTAATATCTATTTTGATAATTTTGTGACATTTAATAAAGCATAACATTATTACAGCGCAGTCATGTTGTGCTTATAGTTATAGTTTTAACACAGCCTCAACCTTAACTTTAGTCCTGCTAGTGTTTACAGCTAACAGCAGATGAGAGTTGTTCTGGGTCTGCTCCACTTCAGAGCCCTGACAGGGTTCTACCGGAAGCTGAATTACCACAGAGGTCGTCTCCTCTCCAAAACAAATGGACTGGCTCATTAAAACAGTAAAACACAGCCACATAGCAGCGTTGGCGTTAGCCCTGTAATGTGTTGATCCGGGTCCACCAGAGAACGCAACTTAAAATTTTGATAATAATGTGTTTTATTCATCTAGTGTGTCAAGCTTATTACTCCCTGTAAATCTGATGTAAATATATAGATGTTACCCATAGACAGGCGTTAGGCTGCTGAATGGCGCTTTAGAGATATAGTGATATTAATTATAATTATAATGTATGGCTGGTCTGGTAGTATACTTAGG
>JALXJV020000002.1:25350468-25378505 GCA_024633595.2 Lepomis macrochirus
AGACTACCACATCCTGAGCTCACACATCTTGCAGAACAGTGCAGACAAGACTTATTTTGTTGAGCTCTAAGTTTTCAAAAACCTTTAAAAGTTTTTGACCAAATGTCAGCTTTAATTCAATTCCAAAACAGTCTTTGTAAACTTTTAAGTTCTATGTTTTGAAAGTTTTAGGTTAAAAGTTTTATGCTGTCAGTAAATGCAACTGAAAGTCAACTGAAAGAATGAAACTGGACGACAGCCTCAAGACAAACAATATTTACATGGGTAACAGAATGTATAGCAGAGAAACAAACAACTTCAGCAGACAAATAAACAACTTCAACAAAACACTGACAAGACTGGAAAGCTTTAGGGTACATCTGATCCCTGAATGTCCCAACTAGTTAAATAGTTTTGTATCAAGATTTCTGCCTTCACATCAATAAAATGCAAGACTTTCCTGAGCCATTGTGTTCCTTACACTCTGGATTATCCACACACCTCACAGGAAACAGTTCACAGGGACAGACTGGTAAAATGCTCCACTGAAATTGTAGTGTATTCTGTGAGCAAGATAAATAAAACTCCATGCCCTCTATATATATATATATATATATATATATATATATATATATATATATATATATATATATATATATATATATATAATGTACAAAGGTCAACAGGACACTAATAGCCTTCATCAAGAACTCAATGAAGCTGTGGAAAACAAGTCTGGAAGCCAACTCAAAGCCAATTGCACAAGTCACCATCAAGTGCGGCATATACCAAGGCGATGCACTATCCCCGCTGCTGTTCTGCATAGGCCTGAACCCCCTCAGCCAGATCATCACAAAGACTGGCTCACGGATACCCGATTCAGCCGGAACAATCATCAGTCACCTCCTCTACATGGATGACATCAAGCTGTATGAATGGGAAAAACAAGATCCGAGCCATCAACACATACGCCCTGCCAGTCATCAGATACCCGCTGGTATAATAAACTGGCCAAAGGAGGAGATAGAGGCTACTGACATCAAGGCAGAAAGCTCCTCAAAATGCATGGAGGGTTTCACCCCAAATCCAGCACCCTGAGACTGTACACCAAGCGTGGCGAGGGAGGCTGAGGGCTAGTGAGTGTCAAGACCACTGTCCAGGATGAAACAACGAAGATCCAGGAGTACATCAGGAAGATGGCCCCAAATATGAAGGGCTTAGTGAATACCTCAGGCAGCAGAAACCCGAAGGTGAGGACAAGGAAGATGAAGAACCGTCATGGAGGGACAAGCACGCTACGGCGTGTACCACAGACAAATAGAAGAAGTGGCTGATATCAAGAAATCCTACCAGTGGCTGGAAAAGGCTGGACTGAAGGACAACACAGAAGCACTAATCATGGCGGCACAAGAACAGGCACTCAGTACAAGATCAATAGAGACTGGGGTCTACCACACCAGGCAGGACCCCAGGTGCAGACTGTGCAAGGATGCCCCTGAGACAGTACAGCACATAACAGCAGGGTGTAAGATGCAGGCAGGAAGTGCGTACATACGAAAGTAAGCACTGGAGCACTGGGGGCTGTGACCCCCAAACTGGGAGAGTGGCTACAGCAGATTCCACGTAAAACATCAGAGGTCTCTGTCCAGAAGAGTGCAGTCCTAGGAACAGCTAAGATACTGCGCAGAACCATCAAACTCCCAGGCCTCTGGTAGAGGACCATATATATATATATATATATATATATATATATATATATATATATATATATATATATATATATATATATATATATAGCATAAAGTCTGTGCCAAAGTAACAGCAGCTCCAGTAATGCACTGTCAGCACTGTAGCACTTGTCTACTGGCGTTTCTTTATCACTAAGGTGAACGAGGAAGTCACCTTTCATTCATCAGAGTGAACCAGCTCCTGTGAACACGATGAAGTTGATGCTTGTCGCCGTGCTGTCCTATCTCTCTGTGCTGATCTCTGCAGGTAGGTCTCTGCTTGAGTGAACAACTAGATCATATGCTGTTTATTGAATCAAAAACTACAGTCATGTCTGGTGCTTTTATTTGGCTCATTAACGAGCCACAATGCTACATTTTGTTAATTGGATCGCTAAATCTGCCTCATCATATGACTGCACATTGTTTCGACATTGTCAACAGTCACTGAGCAACAATAACAATCATTTCAACTTCAAAAGTGGCGGATGCTTTTAAATGCCGCTGACAAGTTCTGTGATTATAATCACTGCTCCGTCGGCCAAAACAGCTGATTAACCTCAACACGGGATTTTGAACTTCACGCTGTAGCGGAGCGCAGAGGCTGAGTTGATCTTTAGGAAGAGTAACTTTACACGTTCCTCTTTAAAACCGTAGACTAGACTTTACGTTACTCCAGTTTTGGGGGCCACTAGGGTAATCTACTTTAACTTTGTTTTGTTTTGTCTTTCATTACAACCAGTCTGCTACCTACTGGGTATTTCGCTGCATTAATGAGCTGTCGTCCAAGCGTCGTTGTGCAGGAGATCTCCGGTGCGCGCTTGTGTCTGATATTATTGAGCCGGGAGGATAAAACCGTTAGAAACTCAGGCAAACACCTTTTTTTAATTCAGGGTGTAGTTGTCCTACTAGTACATCTCAAATCCAGGAACTGCACTGTGCCACTGATGTTGGAAAGCAGTTCGCATCAAGCCGGCAGATATACTTCTCTTTCAGGTGTTATGCCGAGGTTTGCATGACTGCCGAGAATTTTATGCACCTCTGCGTTTAAACGCTATAATATCCTTCATGGGGTTCATCAATGGTGATAAATGATTCGGAGTATGTTTTTTGAAAATTTAGAGTCGTTCGTATTTTATAATACTTAGTAGAGGCAGCATTCATTGAGATTCAGCTAAAAGATGTGGCGATTACCACGTTTGATCACTGAGCACAGCAAAGTCTGAAAATGACCTAATGAGGTGGGTGCATAATCCGGCAGAACAGATGTTGTACCTGCCGAGATTTGCATCCACCTCTTTCTCTGCATAAATGAGCGTAGTGTACCAACCGCGAGGACCATGCAATTCTCGGCAGGCAGGCAGCAGAACGCTGTCTGTGTGTCTGACTGGGCCAAAACTATAGGCACCTTTCAATATTGGGGGGGGGGGGGAGGGGGGACGGGGAGTCGGGGTTCGAACAGGCCCTCCCAACTTGGACCGAACTTCTTTGTTTGCTTTTTGCGAGTTTAATCAAACGTTTCATGTCTTTATGTATTAGCTGTGGAGGCGATGCAGAGGGACAGGGTGATGATGAATGTGCTGTCATCCAAGCCTCGCTGTGCAGGAGACCTCTGTTGCGCTTGTGTCTGATATGAGCTGGGCAGATTAGCAAATCAGCCAAATACCTTTTTTAATTTAAGGTTAGGTTGTTTTACTAATACAACTCAAATCCAGCACTGTGCCACTGGTGTTGGAAAGCAGTCGATTACAATTACAAGCCGGCAGACTTTCTCTTTCCTGTGTATTAAAAGCACATTTGTTCTCTGTAAAACAAGCTGCACGCTGTAACATCTAAGTCTAATTCGCATTGACTTTTGTTTTATAGGCCTAGCCCTCTCCCTCTTCATTCAACAACGGGCTGCTCCCGTGTTATTGCCGTACTAATTATTTAGGCTACTTGTAAAGATTACGTTCATATGATTTATGAATTATCCAGACGCGGAGTTCTCAGAGGACCTGTGTCCCTTAAACAGGACACTTTTTCACACTAATTGCTTGGACAAACATGGGGAAAACCAAAAACAGCAGAAAGGCTGTACGTTGCTTTCAAACCTGCAATTCGGTTCATCTAGTCCTGACCAGGGAAAAACTTACTATACATGTCTGCATTTTAGTTCTGGTCCGGTTCATGTTCACACTGACTTTTTTGTAAACAAACCGAGACCATAAAGTTACAGGTAACTTGTTGACAGTTTTGGCGATTGCCATCCTGCATCACCAGTGACAGTTTGTGCAGATATTTAATGCTTTGGATGTAGGCTATAATTCTCTCTTTGTTGTTATAAGCTCATGAAGGATTAACTAATTAGACGGAGAGGGGGAGGGCGGTGTGAAGAAGGTCGTACGTTCGAACCCCGGCCGTCCCGTCCTTTCTGCGTGGAGTTTGCATGTTCTCTCCGGGTGCTCCGGCTTCCTCCCACGTCCAAAGACATGCGGACTATAGGTTAACTGGTGACTCTAAATTGTCCTTAGGTGTGCGTGTGCCTGGTTGTTTGTCTATGTGTGGCTCTGCGACTGGCGACCAGTCCAGGGTGCCTACCCGCCTTTCGCCCAATGTCAGCTGGGATTGGCTCCAGCCCCCGCGACCCTGTACGCTGGAGGGAGCCGTGTACATAAATTATTTGAGTCTTTTCTGTGGGATCACTGTCACACGCTTTTAAATGGACTTAATGAACTGACACAGCACACGGTGTAGGCGACAAGTACAGCATTTCCCGTTCATCCCTCCCCCAGAAACTCATTTGTTGAATCCGGTACCTCCGTTGTTGTCACTATCAAAATCTACAAGCCTCACAGGCCTACCGATAGCTGCAATGTAGGCTGGGAACCTTATATCTAAATATTTTGGCATTTATTACTGTTCATGTGAAATTGTGAAATGAGTCTGGCTAAGTTAGAGTTCCGCACGTGTAGACCTGGCGCTGTCCAGAGTACTGAAACGGTGCGGAAGAGACCGAAGAGAGTCACAACACTTCGCTTAGTTCCGGACCTCAGCCTGCTGCCTGGTTGTAACTGTGCAGTGCCGATCCTGCCCTTTCGTTGCCCTATAAAAAGTTGCTTCATTCAACTTTATATTAATTAAATAATAATTAACACAGCTCTACTTCCTCTCAATACCTTCTTGCACTAAACTCCCATCATCACACTTCATAACAGTGCGGGACGTGGGAAAGCCTACATTTGATCCTCACCTGCCGGGTTCTTATAGTTTTATTGCTCACATATGAAGGCAGAACGCCTCTAAAACTTTAATGTGGAAAACTTGGACAAAATCTCAGAGGACGAATCTCTCTTCCGGGACAGACTGACAGGAATTTCAAGTTGTGTGTACAGAAGACCAACATAGTAAAATGACTACGTATGTATGTGCATGTCTGAGTGCTTACTACTGTGTTAAACATATTAGGTAACCTGAAGGTCTGAGATTGAATTGATCAAAATCGCAGAAACTAGGAACCTCTGCACATCAATACGATATTAACACTAATTATTTTAACTCTAGGCTATCCATGTTCTTGTCATTGATTAAGACAACTGAATACCTTTTATTTTTCTCTAACAGAACATGAGATCATTTGATCTTCTGAGCCAGTAGAAGCAGATGCCTTATAGTCAGACTTTCATGGTTATTTATATCCCACTCCTGGTCATTGTCATGTGACAGCTGGTGTAAAATGGCAGTGTACAAAACTAAATGTGTGAAATGACACACAAAAAGCAAAAAATGTACTGGAATATCACAAATGACTCAAGAACCTGGTCAGCTATCTTAATTTTAATCAATATTGAGGAGCAATATTCAATGTTCGGTGATGCTGCAACAGGAAGTCTAAAAGCAATATTTGTTTCCACAGGAGAGTTCAATGTGAGTGGCTCACGTGAACCAGTTACAGCAGTAGTCAGTGATGATGTCATTCTGCCATGCCACCTGGAGCCACCACGCGATGTGAAGAATCTAACGGTGGAGTGGAAAAGCAATGACAGCACTGTGCACGTCTATAGAAATAGGAAGGACCAATTACATGATCAGGAGAAGAAGTTCAGAGGTAGAACATCTCTCTTCCATGATGAAATGAGCAGAGGAAACATTTCACTTTTCCTGACCAACGTCACTGAACAGGATGCAGGAAATTACAGCTGCTTTGTTCGCAAACCGCCCCTTTTGAAGTTCGCAAACCGTCAGGCCACAAATGGCACCGTTACCCTCATTGTTGGTGAGTACAGCTAACCTAATACACATTAAAATGAATATTTGTAACAGGCTAAAACTATTTTAGAAATTAAACACAAGGAACACAATTACAATTTAACATTTTTTACCAGAGAAAACGTCGGAACCCCATGGAGGTCAGACTGATAATGACAGTAAGTGAATATCTTGACTTCTGTTTATTTGTATGTCCATCAGCTTTCACAAACAAGTCTACATTTTCTGTGGGTTAGAAGTTACACACATATTTTAATATCGTATTTAGTTTTTTAGTCTTTATTGTACCCTATAGTAATTCATGCAGATATAACACCTGTGTCATTTGTTCTACAATAAACTTTACTGTTTGACTGAGTTTAAAGTAAGTTCAGGTGTTAAGGACAGTTTTACCTTTATCAGTGTGGTCTGAGAAGACAAATTAGTTCATTATGTGTTACACTGGTGTCACATTTAAAGATATAATTCAGAATTTCTCTAATAAGTTTTGAGTTTAAGACTGAGCTGTCCTTGCCCGGATTTGTTCTTATTCTTTTACACTTTTTTTGTCTTTAATTTAAAGTCACGATAAATTATTTTTTATAATAACATACTGAAATGGCAAAGTGACAACAATTTGACAATTGGAAAGGTTTCTCTGGTAGTGATGAGCATCATAGTGAGTTTAAGCTCACTGTTCACTGGACTGGTTCAGCAGCAGGCAGCTGTTTTCAGAGAAAACACTGTAAATCCCACTGTACACAATCTCCTCCGCAGCAAACAGCAGACAGACACAGAGACTAGATGATGAACTTAGTGGAGCATTTAGCAGTTGAAGCCCCAGATATTTCCTTCATGAGGTGGTGGAGACCGAAACAGAGCTCAATAATATTGGTAACTGCTGGATGTGGAAATAAGGAACTTGTTTTCTAAGAATTTCACCATGTGATCTTTTAAATGTGATGATGCAGGTGCATGTCAAATTTTTTAATATAATGGTTAGAAACATTCATTTTGAGCACCATAACTGAGAGATTAAAGGCTCAGGAAACCTTTGAAGGTGTTTTGAGTTACATAGCTGAGTAGAGCTCTTCTCAGGTCGACATTTCTGTATTATAAATTCTTTATTCCAATTTATTCTAAAGCTAATAAGTTTGAGATGCTAGAGATTTGATTTCCATGAGCTCTTAGCCATAATCATCAAGATTAAAAAAAACTTGAAATATTTCACTCTATATGTAATTAATCTAGAGTAAATAAAAGTTTCACTTAATAAATTAAAGAAAATATAACTTTTCCACGATGCTATATTTTTTTGAGATGGCACTCATGAGTCAAAGTTGTGTTTAGACCCCAGTTTTTTTTTTTTGTATTTTTTACAGTAACCTGTGTTTTTATAACTGTAAAAGCACTTTTTAACTCAAATTAATTAATTTCTGTTCAGCATTTTTCTCTGATTGTTCTGAAGTTTCAGGAGATTATTCTAAAGGGTAAAACTGTTTTGCAATGAAACAGATTCTAACAGTTGGTGGAATGGTCTCTTTTCTGTCCAAGTCTGCTTTCTCTACAGTGAAGAACACATTTTGACATCTTTCTTCCATTCTTCCAGAAGGTGACACTGGCATTGGCACCCGTGGTATTGTTGCCATTGTTTGTGTCATTGCCGTGGTGGCATTGCTGCTATCATTGCTGCTGTATTTCAGAAGGTCAGTAAGCCACACATTTCTCCTCTCTTTAATTTCCCTGTTTAAAAGATTAGTTTGCATCTTAAGTCTTAAAACAATACTCCCACATGAACAGCGTAACAGGTTTTTTTTGCTGTAATCATTTCTCTTGTTCATACTGGACATTAAAGAATCATTTCTAAATGCACTTTGAATGTAAATAATGGGAAATAAAATCCTCAGTCCTCCTATCATGAAATGTATTCAAAAGTGTATCTAAAGCTACGATGAAGCTTCAGCAGTCTGAGTAAAACAAGTGTGGAGGTTTTGATAAAAGTAAAATTCTCAATTAAAGGATTTGGGTAGAATATATTTAAAAATAAATGCCACCACCACCTAGGGAATACCGTGAGCACTATAGGACTCAAACACACACAAGTTCTTTTAAAAATCAGGGTTGGAGCAGAGTTGAAACCACCCCAAAATGAATGTGTCCCCTAGTTGCTCCAGAGGTGTGCTGACTATTACTTTTGATAAAAAAAATCAGGTAAATGATGATTACTTTTTTTAATTAAAAAAAAAGATCACCATTGTCACACTGTATTCTGACTGTGTCTCTGTATTCTGATGCTGCTTCTTTTATCATGTGCAACCAAAAATTGTGTTGAAGGCCCTTTAATCATAACTGCCACAGAGCTAAACTTCTATAAATGTATAAAGATATGTTGACCAGAAAACACAAAATACTCATGAGCCTTGGAAAGCAATCGCTAATGATTTGTTGTGTGTTGTATATTTACACAGGCGGCAACAACCCAGAAGCAGTGCAAAATAGATGACAACAAGGCAAACGAAGAGGGCAACGTGGAAAAAAAGAGGTCAGCTTGGAAAAGCCAGAGGACAGTGAGGAGAGTAATCCTGAGACAAAGAGTCTGAACAAGGGAAACGACACTGCTTTATAATGACCCTTGGTTCTTTGACCCACATAATAAATAAAAAATAAGGGTTTAGTCAACAAAGTTTGTTCTGGTGTAAACAAAATATTTTAGTGTGTCTCCAAAAGGTTCAGACTGTCATTAGAGTCCACACTGTGACACATCCATAAATGTGTCCCTGAGCAAGACACTGTAACCCCAACACGCTCCAAATGCGTGTGACCTCTGACGTCTTTAGCTATAGGTGTCATTTCCCCTTGGGACGATGGGGACATGTCTCTACATTTTGAAATGGCTGATTTTGTCCCCATCACTTTTTGAAAACATTTGTTAAAGATGTTTTATAAAAAAAAGCTTCCACCAAGAAATATTTATTAACAAATTAAAATTCTTGAGAAAGGTTTATTTGCATGATACAAAAACATGCAATATCATATTTAAAAAAAAGACGTGTTTATTTCTACTTCTGAATATCTCCCCTACCCTTACCATTAAGGAAAAACTATGGGAGACCAAGACCCAGATTGAACATTATCACAATTCTTCAATTAAGCTCTCAGCCCTTCTGATATTATAAAGTGAATTTTGTTGAATAAAATCTAGATGTTTCGACCTACAGGTGACCTACAGTTTTGCCTGCAATTTAAGGACGAAGTTACAGTTTTTCTCCATTGCTTAAACGCTATAAACAGACTCTAAAATGTTAAAACCATAACTTAACTTCAAAAAGCACACCCATTTCTCTAAACCCTATACACAAATCCCTTAATTTCCCATTGCCTACACCATGTGGTCATTAAGAAAGCACATTAGATATTGTTCACTTAATCTGCACAGATTTACATTAGTGGGTTCTGCAAAAACAAAGTTAACCCAATAATGTAATAACTCCCCGTTAATGTAACCATTTATTTAATTATTGGCAAAGATATTTTATAACATTATGGGGTACTACATGTGTTTTATTCACTTTGTGCTGGATGCAAGTGATAACAGTGTTGTGTTCTCCTGTTTCTCATGATGGTGCTGTTGTCTCACTGTTTCTATAAACACAGAGACACTGATGAGAAAGTTAGTTAACATGAGTTCACTGTGACAGTTGATTGTCATTAGCGGTTAGTGCTAAGCTGCAGTTTCTTTGATACTGGAGGGGTTTGAAACAAAGATGTACCTGTTCAATGTGATATAAAACAATGATCAAACTATTCTCTTTGATATGTGAAATGGGATTTAAATCTAATCTGTCCAAAATAACTTTTTTCAGTCGTTTTTTAGCTCTGCATCCCCTGCTGCCTTTTTATACACTTTAGACTTGACTGACCAGAGGGGAAAATAGATATTCTTAAAAAGATGTTTTGTGTGTGATTATTAATGTATGGTTTTATTTCCTTATTACATTATTTATTATATTCCTGCATTTTTTTTTCTTATTGTGCGTCTGTTTGAAGTGTTTTTGGTTCATGTTATCTTGTTTTTCCTGCCATGTGAATCACTTGAAAACATCTGTTTTAAAAAACTCTATAAAATGTATTATCATACACCCTAAAGATTTACTTGTACTTTTTTAACATACAACACACACGACAGAGGTCAGTTTTGTAAGCTGTGAACATTTGGGTATACATGCAGACTACAGGCCTTATGCTCAATTTTTTCCCTCAGATCTGATTTTTTTGATTGACAGTTTACATTATTGTTTTTACGTGGCCCATTTCAGACTCCAGTTTGTACTGTCCAGGTCTGACAGTGACCCACATGTGTAGAAGAATACATAGACATCACATTTTGTCTTACAGATGTAAACAAGCCACAGAGGTTAGCTACGCTTAGCTCCTACTATGTAACCCTCCCAAATTTCATGGCATTTTGTCCGTATTCATTGCCCTCTCCTGGTTTACCCCTGGGATCACATCTCTCCCAAATTATGTTCTCTCCGAAATGTTCTCAACTTTCTGTCCTTTCCATGACATTCATTACTGTTCGTGGCCCTGCACAATATATCAGAATTAGAATGAGAAAGAGCTTTATTGCTAAGTAGTATTTTACACGTTCAAGGAATTTGCTTTGGTGATAAGATTCTATACAATGACAAACATACAGTTGAGATAAAAAAATGTAGAAATATATAATATAGAATAAACAAATACAAGTTGTACAAGAATAATAAAAGAATAGAGAAAAAATAACTATTTGCAGAGAAAAAACAACGTGGCAGATATTTACTGCCCAGAACTGAAATTCAGATCTGAGTATCCAGACTGAGGTGTTTATCGGTTTGGACCACATATGAAAGTGTCCCAAATCCAAACCGTAAAAGATCAGATTCCATGTTATGTGGCCTGTATGATCTGAGTCATAATCTCTTAATTTTGTTCAGTTAAATATCCCAGTCCCAAGACTGACCTCAGAGGTCAGGTTATATTTTCTTGTAAATGCTTCCCATTGGACATATAATCCAGAAACATGGTGTCTCTTTTCATATTTATGCTGATGACACATGGATGTACCTGCCCGACAGATCCACATACCCTGGAGTTCCCTTCTGACTGCCTTTGTGATGTCAAATCACTTCAAGCTGAACTCAGAAAGAACAGAGATCCCTGGCCACTGGGTTCCAGCAAATGGCAAAGCAAATACTCCCATCTACTGGTTCCTTAGTAAATCACATTAGTTATTGCTTACTATTGGAAAGAATCTTGGTATCTGGTTTGACAGTGATTTAAGTTCGAGCAGCAGACCACAAAGATTGTGCAATTGTGTTTTAAACCATCTTAGAAATATATAAAAAAACACGATCAATCTTAACTTTAAAGGACACTGAGACTATTTTACACGTCTTTATCTCATCACACCTGTATTACTGAACAGCATCAGCTGGCAGGCTTTTGACCAGAACAAAAAAACAGAACTGTTTTAGACTCTTTACACCAGCTCTGAATATTTACTTTACATTTACTCATTTGGCAGGTGCTTTTATTCAAAGCAACTTGTATTTGAGGAACAGCATACAAGCATCAGTGCAGTAAGACCTGTAGCAGCAAAAAATACTAGTAAGAGCTATTGGTGTGTACAGCATCAATGGTGTAAATACAAAGTAAGAGTTAATGCATAGTGCAGTCCACGTAGGTTTTGATAGTTTGTTTTTTCATTTTGTACCACAAAACGAAGATACAGGAAAACCAAGTTTTTGTCACCATTGTGGTGTCACAGATGCTTTAGATTAGAATTTACATTTTATTGATAACTTTTAATGCTGTTCATGGCCTCTCACCCTGCATCTCTGACAATCACAACAATAAAACGTATATGGAAACACACAAATATACATTTTCAAAAACAGTCATGTGCCTAGCAAATAATAAAATAATATGAAGTTACAGGTAAGCTATGTGAAGCTATGCAATGACCAGTACGTAACTAGTCCACAAAGGAAGGAAGTTGCTTTGACTGCTAGATGTTAGCTGGTGGGTCTGATGTGGAAGCAGTCAGGCAGGGAAAAATGGAAAAATTGTTTGGTTGCAGTCTTTACCATGTTATGATACAGATTAGAGGGGTCCGGCTGCTTCAGTCTGAGGTCTGCTCTGAGCAGGTTGTGCTGGCCGGCCTCTGCACCATCAAAACGGGCCGTTGTCCTCATAAAAGGAGTGAGGCGAGATATATATATATATATATATATATATATATATATATATATATATATATATATATATATATATATATATATATATATATATATATGTATATGTATACATATATCCTTCACAGTCATATTGGCCACCACATTTTGCAGCTCTTCTTTCTCATTCCAGTGCAAGATCATCAGAAGCTCTTGTTTTAGCATCAGCCCGAGCTGCAGAAAAACGGAGCAGAAGTGGAGTCATTTAATCAGCGTTACAGAAAAACTATAATTTTTTTTTCTTGCATGGCATTTTCTTCTTTCACTTCCTGCTTTTTTAACACTGTTGCTGTGACAACCATTCACTTCCTCTAGTTTGCCAAAAAGCGAGGTTTGTGGGTAGGCTGGTTCACTATAAGCTTGACATGGTCATCTTTTTATTGAGTATTCACTGTGACAGCCAATTCTGCACGGCTCATCGGGTCGGTTGCAAACTTCAGAGGATCACATCAGAACAATAGTCTGACTACTGACAAATCAGCTCACTGTGAAAACTGAGTCATCGCTCCTACACGATCCTGACAGGACAGGGAAACAGGGACTGACAGATTTTTTTTTGGTGAACTTTAGTGAGCACCATCTGAGCCCTGCTCCCTCACGATAAATGGTTGTCTAAAACACTGACTTGTATTTGTAGTATTTGACAGATTCCTTGGCTGTGAACTCAGCGTCTCCCACCACTATTCTGAATTCAAAAGCCCTTTTCAGCTTTAACTTTGGTCCAACGAGAATGTCTTCTGTTTTATCAAGATGGAGTGACAACTTGTTGTCAGACAACAACAAATTCTCATTCAGATCGCGTATGGATGTTTGGTCAAGACCCCTGGTGTTGCTTTGGGTACCCCTTGTTGAATTGTTTTGGAGGGGCTCTGCAGTGAAGTTAGCAATAATACATTATCAACATCCAGTTAGCCTTTCAAAAATAAAAATAGTAGTTAACGTTGTGAAATGTCGCAACTTGTTAATTTAGACTAACTTGCTTGATTAGAGTTGGGAAAACATCGTGGTTTGGGTTAAAATAGCTATATTACTTACGTGTCTAAGTAAGTTCAGCTTCTTTACTCATCTACATTTACATTTATTAATTTAGCTGACGATTTTATCCAAAGCGACTTACAATTGCTATACATGTCAGAGGTCTCACGCCTCTGGAGCAGCTCCAGGTTAAGTGTCTGGCTCAGGGACATAATGGTGGACTTGTCACAGTGGGGAGTTGAACCTGGGTTTCTCACACCAACAGTCTTAAGCATCACTGGGACACCCCCTCATCCCCTCTTTTAACATTACCTGCCCTCGTCAGTCATTTTGATCCTGTCTGGAAAATGTTTGTGGGTCACCTCCTCCCCAGTAATATTTACAGTTGCAACTGTTTTTCAGTGAACTTCTCCTGTAATTTGCTTTAAGAAGCAAAAAATACTGACTCTAAACTCTGAGTATGAGATCATATTATTTCCATTTAACTTACATATCACTTGACATAAGAATGACAAACCTATCTAATTATATTTATAGTTAATGCCAATAAATGACTAAATTATCTTGAAATATGTTCACATTCACATCTTCCTTTGCATCTCTATCAGCTCTAATTTGGCCCTGACCTCTTACCCTTGTCAGATCAATATATTCTATTATTAGGATATCCAGAGGTGTTCTTACCTTGACTCCACCTTCGGTTAATGTATATGCACACTATGAATATGGCATTGTAGAAGAAGAACAGCAGGGCGGAACACAAGAGCCTGGGCAGTGATATAAGAGGAGAAAATGGAGGAGGAGGAGGAGGAGGAGGAGTTGTAGTGTGTGGGACATCAGGAGGCCGAGCTGTGATGAAGAAAACAACCATCAGAATTTACAACATGACCTAATCAGTTTCTGAGCTGTAAACTAAATGAAATGACTCCACTGTCATGACTCACATCAATGCTGATGTTAATTCTGTTAATCTCTTGGCAAGTTAAATCAGCATTTACGTGGATTGAAAATGGCTTAGTATGCCATCTTCTGGTTTAAATCGTTGATGATCATTGAAGGACCAATGCTGACAGAGAGTCACCTGTTCAGGACTTACCTGTGTCATGTTTTTTTTTAAAGAATATTAACACCCTCTAAAGAGAGAGATGGGCAGTCTCCAGGATGTCATTGAGCTACTCCTGCCTCCTACATCCATTTCCCCTGTCACAGTCTGGGTCTGTTTTGTCTGTGTCTGCCTTTTTCCTTTTTTATTGTGAAGTTTTCCGCATCTGTTGTCTGTGTCTAGATTTGTTTCCTGTTCTGCCTGATTTCTCCTAATGTGTTAAATCTGTTTGTGCTCGTTTCCCTCTGTATATATCGCCTTCTGTTTAGTTCAGTCATTGTCAGTCAGTTGTCATGCAGTTACGTGTTTTGTGAGCTCCCAGATTCCTTCTATCAGGTTTGTGGATTTTACAGTGCTTTTAGATTCATGTTTTCAGCATTGCAGAATCATTGCTTTTCCTTTTGAGGACTTTAATTTTTGTTTTTGCTTTGCTGGTTTTTTTGACTTTCGATATTTTGGACTTCATGAGAGATGCATTCTTTCTTTTAGATATTTAAAAAAACTATTTAGGTCTGTATTTAAATTTGTGGGAAGCATGCACATCTGTCTGGTGGGGTCTTAATTCAAGCCTTGATGTTTGTTTCATCCTACCTGCGCATTTCCTTAAAAATTTGGTCAGCTACACACAGACAAATGTTTGCAATACTAAACACTAGATGGCATCACAAACATATTAGAAAGCACGTCATGTCACCTTTCACAGACAGCCAGCTCTGCGGTGACTCTCCTTTTTTGGGGTGTTCACACTTGTAGAAGCCTTCGTCAGACTCGAACACCGCTGGGAGGATCATCTTCCCTGCAGGCTCATTTCCGATAAAAACATCATTTCTGTAGAACGTAGCAGAGAAATCTGATGTAGATTCAACTTGCTCTTTTTCCTTGTAGGAACAGCTAAGTGTTACTTCATCTCCCTCCGTCACAGGAAGTGCAGGGCTCTCCAGGATCACAACACCATCTGCAACATGAAAAAATACTTGACTAGAGTTTACAAAATTTGTTTAAAAGCAAAAAATAAATACATAAATGAGCAGAAAATAATCACAAAAAAGCTCAGTGCACATTTAGTATTACCTGTCACTGTGATGTTGATGGTGTTGCTGTACTCCCGCTGCTCAGACTCACACCAGTACACTCGAGTCTAATGGGAAGGCATCCTCAATGGTGCAGGAGGACTCACCTGGGATCCCCATGCCAAACTTGCACATCTCAGATGTGCTAAAGGAGGTGTTTCTTCTCACTGTCCAGCTGCTGGAGTTTGCTGTGCACCTCAGAAAAATGTGCTCATACTTAAAGAACTGACATCTGTCGGGGATGACGCTCATTGTGGCTGCAGAAGAGGTCAAACCAGAAATAATTGTGAATGGGTTTAATTATTTCTGTATGTGCAGCTGATGATATGTGTTAAATGCAGGCACTGCTGTGGTTAATTGTTGTTAAGATGGTCAACTTTTAAGCTGTATTATTCATTTTTTCAATTTATATTCAACTAAATGGCAACGCTTCTTCACACATAAAAGATATTATAGGTCATTTCCCAATCACTGCTAAACCAACATACTGTCATGGCCAAAGGGGCTGGAGCCTATCCCAGCTGACATTGGGCTAAAGGCAGGGTACACCCTGGACAGGTCACCTGTCCATAGCAGGGACGGTCTGATGTGCCATGTGAAAAGAGTAGCTTTAATGAAGAACTGACAGAGGATTACATCCAACTCTTCAGCTCTACAGCACTTGCTGACCTCTTTTAGGCCAATGTTTTGTTTTGCAGCACATTAATGAAGCTGTAAAATTGTCCAGTCTCAGTGCAAACCTTGTTCACAGCCACAGAAGGCAGTTGTTCTAAGCAAAAATCTCCATGATATATCCACTGTATACTTAAGTTAAAAACTAGTTTGTGAAGAAAGTGGAACCAGCAATTATTGATTTGCAACCCAGAGCCATGCAGAGAACTCCACAAACTCCCATTACTGACGAAAAGAAGGTCTATTGAAGAGAGTGTTTATTATTGAGAATTGTTTATTGTTATTATGATTGTGTTTTTTGTATTAATATGCTTTGGCAACATAGTGTATGCAGTAGGGGTGTGACGATATCTTGTACCACGAGATCTCGCAAAACCTGACGAATACCTGCTGAGCAATTACAAAATGCACAGCAGAGTATAGCGCCGTTAGATTTAAAATGACCATGAATTCTCATTAAATTATGGCATTAGTTTCATAATATGATGACTTTTTTCTTAACATGTCAGAGAACACATATGTGGGATAAAAACTGAATGCGCAGAAAGGTTTGAACTTGAGCGAAAGACCTGCTGAAACCAGCCTGTGCTGCATTATATTCTGTTTTGATTTCATACACTGCTCAAAATACTTTAGGGAACACTTTAATTGCACATCAGATCTTGATAAACACAATAGTTCAAAATCTTTACTGTACATTGTAGAGTTTGTTGAGAACAAATTTATTTAACAACATTCAATGGAAATCAAAATCATCAACTAGCTGAGGGCTGGATTCCAAATCACACTAAAAATCAAAGATCCAATTTGTGTGACTTTCATGACAGAAAGTCATAATGCGAAGAGTGTGTTTGGCCCTCATGTGCCTGTATACTCTCCCAAAAATGTCCGGGCATGCTCCTGATGAGGCTGGCTGGTGGTGTCCTGGGGATTTCCTCCCAGACCCTGATCAGGGCACCAGTGAGTTCCTGGACCGTCTGTGGAGCTACTTGAGCCTTCAAAATCACGACAGATGACTCCCCATATATTCACAATTGGATTCAGGTCTGGGGAACGTGAGGGCCAGTCGGTGGCATCAATGCCTTCATCATCCAGGAACTGCCTACGCACTCTGGCCACATGAGGCCAGGCACCGTCCTGCACCAGGAGGAACCCAGGGCCCACTGCACCAGCGTAAGGTCTGACAGTGGCTCTGAAGATTTAATCCCTAACAGCAGTCAGCTACCACGTGGAGGTCTGCGTGACCCTCCAAAGATGTGCCTTCCCAGACCATTACTGACCCAATGGCCCATCACCTGGTATTTCTTTCATGCTTTTGAGACTCTGCAGGGAGACACAGCAAACCTTCTCCATACATGCTTATACAACAGCATGTATGGATGTGCCATCTAGAGGAGCTAGACTACCTGTGCAAACTGGATTGGCTGCAGGTACCGCCACATGCTGCCTCTAGTGACTTGGACGCCATAAGCATAAAACTAGAGAACAATCAGTTAAGCTGCTGTCGCCTCACCCATGCATCTCTCACTTTAATTTGCACAAAAAAGGTGACATTGATTCATAAGTGATCATGCTTGCTAACAAGATTGATATCACTGGAGTTTAATTGACATGATGTTACACTGTGATGACCCTTAATTTTTTTAAGCAGTGTATTTTGAATTGTCACCTGCCCCCTGAATTTCTCCTTCCCCTTTCCATAAATAAAAACATTTACACCATAAATGGTTGCAGAAAAATTCATTGAGAATTTTTTTCATTTCAGTATCAAAGATTTCTTAAAAATAGCGGAAAAATCTAATCTCAATCTCGTGAGCCCAATATTGTGTCTTGCCTCGCGAGCAAAGTGTCTCGTCACCCTTAGTATGCAGTCATGCCAATAAAGCCACTTGAATAGATATTGAACAGAGATGATGTAATTCTCTGTCTACATGGCTCTGGAGCAACCACAGCGATGGAGCACGTTAAGCAGTACGGCCAGAGCCTATGGCGAAAAAAAACCTAAGCGTCAAAGAGAAGTTTCTGAGGCTACAGAATCAAAAGAAACTCTGCATTCAGAGGAAGGATGGAAAGGACAAACACGGATGGTGTAGCTTTTCCTATTGGAAAGCACTGACAAAGGAGAATTGACTGAGGACAAACACAATGATGTGTTGCTGCCCTTGGACAATTTGGTGTTTGCATAACCATGCAGCTATTACATTTAATCTACCAAAATTAATTTTCTAGGTATAAGAGTAGCCCAGAACAATCTCACATGCAGGCACACGTCCACGAGCATGCTTTAACAGTGTTCATATACTGCCGGTTCTAACATCACGTATTTACAAACATGCATCTTCAAATCATGAAAGCTTAGTGACAAATTTGGATGTGCACACCTTCAGGTTTGCTATAACTGCTGTAAGATGTTCACAATACTTAGATGAGCAGGGCACAATGTTTCTTAGATTCATCAGGTACTACATCACAACAACACAAATCATCAAGGACTACAAACGTTAGGTTGTTCTGGGTAGAAACAAGCTGTGGTTTTAAGCAAAGAATAACTCAATCAAAGAGCAAACACAACAGAGAGCGCGAGAAAAATTAATTTTTAAAAGTTAAATTACTCACAAAGCATTAGAAAGAGCTCCATTCTGTTTCGATTTGTCTTCCTCAATGTCAACATTTGTCTACCACATCCTGTCAGGAAGTCCTGAATGTTGTTGTGGTTGTGGCTCAGGGGTGTAGAACGGTTGTCCACTTACCAGAAGGTTGGAGGTTAGATCTGCATGAGAAAGTATCTTTGAGCAAAGACACTGAACCCCAAATTACTTCGAATGGCTGTGACATTGGTGAATGTGTATGAATGAGCAAACACGTGGACATGGTGCATGCCTCCACATTCCCAGACATTTGGCCATCACACATAAACAACAGTCATGTGTTAGTGCATTTCTAAATAATGGGTGAACATTTCCTATTTCACCACTCTGTGAAGTTTAGCTGACTACTTGGTCAGCACATTGCACAATTTGACCTGGCAGCAGCTGCTTCAAATAAATGTTAGGTTAATGAGAAGCTTTAGGAAAAGAAATCAGACACTTCAGTGAACATTAATATTGGTTCACAAACGTCTTTGTATATAATAAATAATTCAAAGATGTTTGTGTTATTCCATTTTGTTGCTGTTTCTGCCAGCAAGCAACATTACTTAAGGACAGGCACCTTTTTCCAGGAAAAACACCTAAAATGAATCAGTAATAACTCCTCAACCATTTGTCCTAGATCAATCACCACAAAATGGCGAAAAAAGGCTGTGTGTTCCAAAACGCTACGTTTCCTCTCTGCAGAGAAGACGAGAGCAGAAAGGCTGCTCCCAGGTATTGCGCAATAATCAAGATGGCTGATACTCGGAGCAAAAAAATAGGCGGATGTTGGTCTTAAAACAGCGCAAGTAAAAAAAATTCAGTCAACGATTTCGTGGGCGTCTGTCTTCAACAGGTTAAAATCACAAAACTGAGGCATCATTTGTGCGTTAAGTAATTTTGGCCCCCTCCCCAAACCAGTGTTGTGTCGTTCAAAGAGCGTTTACGTTCATTGACCTAATCTTGTATGTGACTCAGGAGGAAGCGATTGTCTCAGTGTGTTATTCGTTAACTTTCGCGCATGCGTAAATAGTCTTGGACTTATGGTGCTTTCAGACCAAAAGCGGCTGGCGTTGAGTGGTGAGTTTACATACAAAGTCAACGCAAAGACGCGTAGAGCCGCAATTACCTGTCGTGCGGCGTGAAGCAACGCGAAGGGGGCGGTGCAGGCAACGCGAAGGCGAAGCAAAGGCAACGCGAAGGCATTAAATATTTAATCGTGAGTTTAATATTTTCAACTCGAGCAAGAAATTCGCATGAAGCTGTGTTGCCTATCAATGTTGAGATTGTCTGTACTCACGACAGCTTCAGAGTGTTGTGTGGAGAGAGCCGGGCAGAGCGGGTGATTGAAAATCTGCAGGCCGGTGTGACACCAAAATGTGTGACGCATCAGATTCTGTGACCCAAATGGGAATTAAGGGCAAGAGGCTTTGCTGACGATGTGAAGCGGTTGTAGCTTGGTTGGGTTTAGGTACCAAAAGTACTTGGTTGGGTTTAGGCACCGAAAGTACTTGGTTATGGTTAGGAAAACATCGTCGTTTGGGTGTAGTCGCAGAATCTGATAGGTCACAGAATTTGGTGTTACACCGGCTCAGAGCTGCTAAACTTGGGCTATAGAGGAGCAGGGAACTACGCTTGTAACTATGCTTGGAGTAAACTGCTTTTATTAAATTAGCTTTTTACTTTAGTTTTTGGGATTACAATGTTGATTTATCTTCACTCGAGCTTCTCACCAGTTCCAGTGTTGTTAGTGTCGTTTGGCACTACTTCATATTTATGGAGACAAAACTGGACATTCATGGGAGAAAAGAAAGCGAGGAGGTTAACATGCCTGTTGAGTTCAGAAAACATGTGTATCTAACTTTATTCCAGCTATACTGAGACCAAGTTAGCATAGCATAGCGCTGATCGATCCGGACTCCATTCAGAAAACGTTTTAGAAGTTGTTGTTGTGTCTTGCTGACAGACCTGACAAAGCATGATTTCATATGTTTAACAAAACTGCATCATGTTGTAGTTATTTCGGCATCAGTTTGATCCGTTTATTGCTATGTAATCACAACAAAATGTTTACTTTGGGTTCATACAGTTGTAGTAATGGATGGCATATTGCGTTTATCATGTTAAAATCGCCTTCTTGCATTGTGTGTGAACACAGCGAATGTACTCACGCAAGGAAAGGTTGCAAGGCAAAAATACACATTTGGTCTGAAAGCACCTTTAGATTCACTCGTTACACAGCAGCTGCATGGTCTCCGTCAGCACAGGAAACAGAATTGATTAGTTCACCACTCTCAACTGTGGTCCTGGGTTTGAGTCGTTCATTTTTCACGTGACATCTCTGCTACTGTGGAGCAGGAATGAACTAATCGTCCGGCGCTCACATGGGTCCTCCAAATCTGTATTCACTTGGCAGGCTGGCTTACTGCCAGCACCGGGGAATGAGAGGCAAGTCTGTTGTCAGGTAACAATCACTGGACTGACATATATCTAATATCTATTTTGATAATTTTGTGACATTTAATAAAGCATAACATTATTACAAGCGCAGTCATGTTGTGCTTATAGTTATAGTTTTAACACAGCCTCAACCTTAACTTTAGTCCTGCTAGTGTTTACAGCTAACAGCAGATGAGAGTTGTTCTGGGTCTGCTCCACTTCAGAGCCCTGACAGGGTTCTACCGGGAGCTGAATTACCACAGAGGTCGTCTCCTCTCCAAAACAAATGGACTGGCTGATTAAAACAGTAAAACACAGCCACATAGCAGCGTTGGCGTTAGCCCTGTAATGTGTTGATCCGGGTCCACCAGAGAACGCAACTTAAAATTTTGATAATAATGTGTTTTATTCATCTAGTGTGTCAAGCTTATTACTCCCTGTAAATCTGATGTAAATATATAGATGTTACCCATAGACAGGCGTTAGGCTGCTGAATGAGCGCTTTAGAGATATAGTGATATTAATTATAATTATATGTATGGCTGGTCTGGTAGTATACTTAGGAAAGATTGTGAAAATAGACGAATTTAGCCCGGAGAAGTGTCACACACGGTAGTGCGTGGAGTGCAGGGCAGAACAGGTGGGGACCCAAATGCAGGACACGGAGGAGTGGAGCAGGTAAAATTCAAAAGGTTTATTTAACAAAAGGCGAGCACACTTACTAGATAGTGGCTGATCACACAAAGTCCAGAAACATAGTCCAAATCCAAAATCAGAAACAAAAACTAGTAATCCAAAACTGAACTCAAAAAGCAACTCCAATGAACCAAAGACAGGACAGGGCATGAGACGTGACGGAGCAACAACAGCAAGAACTCTGGAAAACACTTACTCTGAGAACTGTGCACACTGAACAATGACCGGACAAGGACTAAACAGACACACCAGGTATATATACACACATATGGGACTAACGAGCAGGGCGGGAGCAAGACAGGTGAGTGGGATCAGGGCTAACGAAGCAGGTAGAGAGACAGCATGGGGAAAGAGAGAGACACACACACACACACACACCGCAAAACACAAGACCATACATTAACTGGAACACAAGGTATTTAGTGGAAAAGCAAAGGAACAGAGGAACTACAGGAGGAACAGACACCAGCAAACAGATCACAAATAAATACAAGGAACACAGACTGAAGATGGGAACTAAACAGAACTCAGGTAGACATGGGGCAAAATAACACAGACCAGAGGTAAACTGTAAGACATGAACTGCGACATAGAACTAACAGAACACAAGACCAGAAACATGACAACTGACAAACAGGACGAGATACTGAACAGACCACGAAACCAACTGGAAAACAGGACTGGGGACTAAAACACTAGACAAGACAGATAGTAAGTAACTGATACATTAAACAGTGACAGAACTGAAATCAGGAAAATGCAAAAACACAGACTAAGAGATACAAGAATAAACTCAGAACTAAACAGAACAGATGACAAGACTAACATGCAGCTACAAAACCAAAACCCACAGAACAAAAACCCAAAAGACACAGCACACAGGACAGGATCGTGACAAGAAGTGCTTAATTGAATATTGACAACATATTTCTGTGGTTTTTCCATGGTTTGAATTGGGTTGTGGCTCCATGGGGCTTTATAGAACCATGATAGAGAAAGATCAAGAGGTGAATTTGTGCAAATAAAGCAAGCCAGGTAGCCTCCTGTGTTTGAGAACGGCGCTTTTTTTAATCGCCCACCAGAGGGCTGCAGCGCCGCAACAACCGCCCTAGTTAAAATGAATGAAATGAACGAAATGAACGAGATTTGGTGACTCGAGTCTTTCAAAAGAGTGACTTTTGCCATGACTAATCCAAACCCACCACCGCGCCTGCCGCCGACCTCGGCTTACTCAGAGTAAGTCAACAATAAATGACCTGAGGGCTGTTTCACAAAACCAAGATAAGGGATTAAGCCGGGATTTTCCAGATATCCTGGTTGAATTAAGCCTTGACTCGGTTTCCACGAAAGCAGTAGCACATAAGTTACCATGGCGATTTATTCTGTGCAGCTAGCCTGCTCCAGACCAGGCTAACAGCAGGCTTAGTTAATCCTGGTGCCTTATCTGTTCACTCAGCGGTCACGCCGATCAGAAACCAAAGTGTTTTTTCAGTCATTCCATGTTCTTATGTAGGCCTGTGTGTTCTGCATATTTTTTCAGTAGCCTGTGGTTATTAGGTTTCTAACTAGAGAAGATGCGTTCACCATACTTTGCACACAATGACATCAGCGAGTAAGTTAGGTTTACGTGGAATGAAAGCACTTGTAAAAAATAAAAATAATAAAAAGGATAAATAAAAGAAAAAAGTAACACGGGTACAGCAATAAACCAGCGAAAGAAAGTGGCAGCCAATTGTTGACCGACTGAATGTGTGAGAAGCTAAAAATATCCACAGCTCTTAACTGAAACTGTCATAATTATAATGTTATATTGTGCCTTAAAAGTGAGCACCGGACATTATATGTCACTCAAGAAACTCACACACACTATGTAGGATTCCTATGTCATTTTATAATACTCTCAAATTATAGTCCTACTTCAATAAGGAGGGATATATTGTGCACAGTTTATTCATGAAACAACTGCGTGTTTGGGAGAGAAAACAATGATTACCGCAATACATTGTGTTACAGTTTGGCTTACACTCTACTTCTAGTACACTAAATCACAAAATCACTTCTCTTTGCAGTTGCTGGTTTTCTAATATCTTCAGTGCTTCTTTTTTATCTCCATATCTAAGTCTGTTTTTTATTTTGTTAATTTTTTCAAAGTGTGTGCAGTTCAGACATATGACAGTAAAACACAGTCAGCACAGCAGGAAGTCTTCACCTATGGATGTGCTGTAGGACCACAACCTCAGGGTCAACTTACAGATATCATACAGTATTTTCTATGAGCACCACAACACTGACTTTTTATCTATTATCCATATTGACTAAACAAGTTCACCATTTTCACACAAAATTGACAGACCTCCAGCCTCTCTGCCAAGCCTACTATATATATATATATATATATACACACACTTTTTAAAAGTATTTGTCAAAAATGTTGCTTGCACTAAAAAATGGTAAATAACTGAAAAGGTTTTAAGAAAGGTTAATAAGAAAAGATGCAGTGCAAACATAGAAGAAAGGTATGTGCATTGTCCAAAAAATGAAACTTAAGCTAATTGAGCAAGCTGCTGATACTGCATTATATTTTTATATTTTGAATTGTCACCTGCCAGCTGAATTTTGTTTCCTTTTATATAAATAAAATTTATATAAAATAATTTCCACCATAAATTGGTGTAGAATATTTCTTCAGACATCAGAAAATTAAGTGTTTAATGCTCAAAACATCTGGGGAGGGCGCTTGAGACTCCACACTCAGATATCTCAGCATTACATATTATTTCAAAATAGGGTTAAATGGGCAATACTAGTACTAGTAATAGTAGTAATGCTGCCAGAAAAGAAATACTTTTGTTGTGAACTGTCACTATATAAATAAAATTGAATTGAATAGACAGTATGTTGATTAGTGGTTGTAATTAATACATTTGCTGAGTGACATATTAAGGTCCGGTGCTTACTTGTAAGGTGTGACATAACGTTACTATTCATGGTAACGTCATAATTAATAGTTTCAGTTGGGAGCAGTGATTCTTTTAGCAACTTATTAAGTATTGTATATAAGTATTGTCTGCCACGCTTTTCTCAGCTGTTTTAATACTTTTCTTTCTTTCTTTTTTTTATATTATGTGCATTTTTTCATCAAAAACCTTTTTTACACTCATTGAGGAACAGCAAATAAAGTATGCTGCACACGTCTTTTCCATTTCAGCATCAATGAATCTGTGATGCGACAGCGTGGTCTCTTGAAAAAAGTTGTTGGCGCCATTTATCTGAATTACTTACACCTGGCTTGACCTAGTTGCACCTTCTGAGCCTGGTTTGGCCTTTGTGAAACTGATAAAGCCAGGATGCACTGATCACACTAGGTCAAGCCTAGCTTTATCTCTTATCCTGGATTTCTAAATTCTACTTTTGTGAAACAGCCCTCTGTACTTGTAAAGAGCCCCCCCCCCCACACACACACACAGGCTTAAATTTCATCAACACACAAATAGTATACAGCCAAAATTTTATTTTTATGTACACAGAGGGAAGTTACTATTATTTTTCTGGCCAACAACACAAAGCAATATTTGTTTAAATATGACTTAAATTCATAGGTTCACCATGTGGTCACATCAGATTCCACCAAAGCTGAGTTGATGAGGTCCAGCAGCGGTTTTATCTTATGTGAATCCAAAAAGTGAGGACAGTCTGGGTCAAGGGAACACATTACCTCAACCAACTGGCTGTTCCATTGGCTAAATCTTGTGTTCATCTCCTCGGTGACACTGTCCAGTAAAAAAGAGCGACTTGCACTCTGTCTGATTTCCTATGTCCTGCTGCTGCTGGCTGACAGTGCTCTCCAGCACATACTGCTTCAGGTGTGTATAGGGACATGGCACATTCTACTTTGCGGAGGAGCTGCTGTTTCCGATGCGTCGTTTGGGCCAGTGGCACAATCCAACGCACTTTTCACAACCTTTACTCCAGTGTAGGTCCGTTTTTTTTAGCCTGTAACACGCTGTTCGGAGGATCAAGCAGAGCAATGATTCTGGACCATAACCGCAGGAAAGCTGAAGTGTGTGTCACTGATTGTTTTTAGGAGCCCTGCTGCCTTTATTTTCAGTTTGGTGAGCTGAAGGTCACTGCAGTCAATCTCAGCAAGGAACAATATGCACATTAGCATCATAACTGTTAACAATGACTGACACGGTACCCAGATGAGCGGTCCACCTTTGATCAAGCACCCTGTTCAGGCGGCTCTCCTCTAACTATGGTTGGCTTTTAAGAAACCGGTAAAACATGTCACACATGTCAAAAAAAAAGCCTGTGGTGCATTCTCTGACAACATGGCGTGGATAACTACCAGATGTAGTTCATAGTTGAAACAATGCACATACGGGACTCAGTGTTTCACATATGTTAACTGACCAAGGCTTTAAGCAGATGTCAGATGTGGGCATTGAACACAATGACAAATTAAATCTCTTTCCTGAGCCATTGTGTTCCTGTCACTATGGGTTATCCACACACCTCACAGGAAACAGTTCACGGGGACTGACTGGTAAAACACTGGACACTGTTTGCAGTGTATTCTGTGAGTAATATATATAAAATATCATTTACCTCCAATGTAGTGGAAATGGATCTCTCATGGGGAAATAAAACCAAAACTATCTGCAAAACGAGATGGCCATAAAGTTGTTTGAGGTTCCCAAACTATGAGGTAGGCCTCCTGAGGTAGGAGAGAGTTGAAGTGATGGTGGGGAGGGAGAGATCTGGGCCCTGTTTCAGAAAACGGGATTAGTAAAAACTCTGAGTATGATAAACTTGATGAGATGAGGGAAACTAGATTATCTGTTTCAGAGACCGAGATCAGAGAAACCCACTGTGAGAAGAAAACCTTCAACAACTTCTGATTTTCTTTCTGACTCCTGCAGAGCCTGAAATTAAGAAGAATGAATCATCTGACCAACACGTTCTCATCTCAGTGAATCAGTTGGAGCTTTCAGACAGTGTGCCCAAGCGTTACGCAAAAGTCTGACACACGCCATCATTTCCTCATAAGATGTCAAACCACATATAGATTCCTTCATTAGCAAGAACATCTAAATTCCGGTTAGATGTTAGTTCCTTCCTAAACATGATCATTAACACGCTTTTCCATCATTGATGTAAGAACAGAGACAGTTATCTTAGGACATCATAGATTATTCCTCAGAATAAAGTCTACAGGTCTACAGGTCTACAGTCTATGTGGACCAGTGAGTAAACCAGTGTGTAGAAAGTATGTGGACCAATGAGTCACTTTTCAGACAGAATGACAAAGTGTTACACAAAATTCTGACACGTGCTATCATTTCCTCATTTAAACAGCAGATGTCAAACCACATATGGATTAGTAAGAACATCTAAATTCCGGTTAGATGTTAGTTCCTTTCCCAAACATGATCATTAAAGAGGTTATGCTCATTTTTCAGCTTCAAAATCTTATTTAGGGGTTGTACCAGTACAGGTTTACATGGTTTAATTTTCAAAAAACACCATATTTTTCTCATACTGCACATTGCTGCAGCTCCTCTTTTCCCCCTATGTGTTGCACGCATAGCGCAAATCGATAGACTCGACTCTACTCAGCCCTGCTCCGTTTTCCATTGCAGATAGTACCCAGAGATAGTGACGCCACACACAATGTGACGTAATGTTCAATGCGACACACACACCAGCGATCCACACAGCTCCTCAGAATGTAAAGACAGAAAAGCGGTCAGCTGTGTTTTCCTCTGTGTGACGGCGGGAGCAGAGGGCTCTGTGAGCGGGTGGCTGGCCGGCCTCACACGCTCCTCCCGCGGGTCGCCGCAGGCTTCCCCCGCCGCCACTCGCGGAGCTCCTCAACTCCGAAAATATTCATCACATTTTTGTTCCGCCATCACTTCTCGTAAAACTGTCAATATTTGAAATCTACACAGCTGATTTCTCACCTCAAAACTTCTCAGAAGTGGATTTAGTGATGAAAATCCAGAGGAAAACAAACTTGCCTCTGTCTGGTGCAATGATGATGCAGTGAATAGTGAATATTCTCTCTGACCAATCAGCAGTCTGTCGTGTTTTCATGTTACATTTTAGTTTCCCTCAGCTCGCTTGATGGAGGTGAGGTGATCAAGTACCTGGAAGCAGGTACAGGTCCAACTTTTCAACAATGGAAACCCAAACAAAGGTGAGTCGATCCAAAGGGCCTCCGCTCAGACTAGCTTGGTTTTAGG
>JALXJV020000002.1:25379005-25400589 GCA_024633595.2 Lepomis macrochirus
CTGAAGAGCCGCTTTGAAGCTCAAAGTGGCGCTGCTGGTCGCCGCCATCTTGGCAGCGTCACCGTCGTCACTCCCGGATAACCAAAAATGGGCAAAGAGGCTGGTCGTAGGTGGAGCTGAGGTGACGTTTTGCTAAAACCACTCCCGCCTAGCTCGATGGGACCGAAGTTAGCTCAGGCTAAGGAGCTAATGCTACATGCTACTCGGCGGTGCTGTAACGGTGGAGGTTGGAATCTCGCGCCGTAGTCGTTACCAGTTACCGGACATGACCAACTACAGTCAAGGTAAGACACCGGAAAATAATAAAATAACTCACATATCTGTTATTGACATTATACTTCATAGGCTTTTAAATGCTTTTTAATATATAGATGTGATAACGTTATTTTGCAACACTAACGTTACGTTAGAACAGTTAACTATGAATCAGTTATTAATTAACGTTAACGTTACCTTACATCTCAAACGAACAATTAAATCAATTAACCCTTTTACATACCGTTGGTTAGGAAGCGGTTACCTCAGTTGTAATAAACGTAATAAGCTAGCGGTAGCGTCCTTAGTTACATGATAGACGCTGTATAACTTGTAAAACGTTAGCGATGGCTGCTATCACGTTAGTAAATTCCCCACACCGCTATTTTGAGTAAAGTTGCTGCTGTCGGCAGGGTTGTGTCAACTTGTGTGGGATTATTGTCTGGAATAGGACTCGAGAGAGAGAAAGGTTCTTTTTATATTTGTCACAAGATTCTTGTTGCGGTTCTGATGCTTCCACATCTGCTACTCGAAGCTTAAACTTTGAGTCTAAATAACGTTGCTAGTCTTGGCTACTGGACATTTTTATAGCAAATATAAAATTGTCTGTCTTAAAAGGACAACACAAAAACATTTAAAGACTGTCTCCCTTGTTCCATTTTCTCCCAGAATCACACTGTGGATCAGATGTCCCACCTGGATCCCAAAGAGCTGCAGAGACCTGGGAGTCCTCATTGTGCTGATGGGGTGGACAGACGTGGAAAGGCCTTCTCTCCTTCTGTTTACTCTGACCTTTTAATATTGTCCATATTTGTATCATAGATCAATTTAAAAAATATACAGTTTATGGTTCACTTGTAATAAATTCTATATATAAGCACTCAGACCTGACCAAATGCATATGTAGTAAACAGGTAAGTCTATACAATGTAAACCACACAAACCTTCTCAGGTCGCAATAAATAACACCTACAGGGCTTCAAAACTACTCAGTGCAGATAATTCTTTGTTTTTCACTACTGAGTAACTTCTCAGTCAATGTCACGTTTGTTTCTTCAAGAAATGTCAAAATAAAACCATATACACACCAACACCAACCTTTAGTGTTTTACTTTTTACTAACAAAAAAAAATGTTAACCTATAAATAACATCTTAATATTTTTTTCATTTACAGCTGTTAACTAGAAAATATTTTGAAGTTTAGATCACACTATTTAAAAATTAAAATATGAAACTGATAATGAATGAAGAATGATTTTATTATGTATAATTAGTTTGATACACTTTACAACAAAGTGTTCCTAATACAAAAGCAATAGATTAATAAATTAAACTCTTGTCTTGCATTAATGAAAACATCAATATTGAAAGGTTACAAATGTAAAAGTAGTTTTGTATGACTTGAAATGTGTTGAGTTATTAAAATGATGAATCTGTTGATAAGGACCCAGTGTCATAATTTTACGTCAGTAGTGTTCAGGTGTTGAGTAAAAAGAAAAGCAGGAGCTGAAGAGCTGGAAGCTGGAGATGTTCTCTCCTGAAGAGCTGAACACAGCTAATCACATCTGGAGGGTTCTGCAATCAGCTCCCCTGGTACCTGTAAAGACAACAATAGGAAGACAGTTAAGCAGCTTCTTCCAAAGAGCCATAAATCTACTGAGCTCTGAGACGCCTCAGCATGAAAACCTCTCTGGCATGTGACAGTAATTAGGGGTGGCAATGTGAAATACACTGTTTACTAATTTGTGGAATAAACGGGTTGCTGTTGGACACTGTGCAATAATAAATACTCAAGTCAGATCTTTTTTTAACGCTTATTATAATGATCTTATTTTTTATTGAACTGTACAACCTTTTTAGGCAAATTCTAGTCCACCAAACAAACTCAGAGGCTCTTACACACCTAATTTCTGGCCTTAACTAAACCATCGCCCTAGTCACAGTCCAGGCTGAACGCACATTATATGCTGACAAAAAAGGTGGATGCAAATCTCTGCATCTTATGCATCCACCTCTTAAACTCTTCAGAAACGTCGCTGATCAAACGAAGTTTTCACCTCAGATTATTTGCTGAATCTCAATGAATGCTAACGTTACATCTACTGAGTGTAATAACTTATTGATGACTAAACAGTCTTTAATATGTACTTTGAATCAATCATCCCCACTGATAAACCCCACAAAGAATAGTATAACGGTGTCGTAACGGTAACGTTACACTCGGAGGTGCACGCTCCCTCGGGAGAAACAGCTATAGCTCAAATAGCAGCATCGGTGCTCCTCGGTGTGACAGTTTCAGGCTGCCGCTGCCCCTCGCTCTCTGCCTTTAAACCCTTTGTGTCCAGAAGCAGCCACTTATAATAGTACCTGGCTAGCACCTAACTGAACAGTGATTCCGTTACAGGACGTGGCTAAATCTCACATCGCCCGTTAGTAAAAGTTACCGTTAGCATAACGCCAGCTAACAGAGAGCTGAGCCTTTTACTTACAACTTCACACAGACGCTTTTCTTCAAAGCATTATCACACTAATGTCTAACACTAAGATTAATCTAATAACGTTACATTTTGGCTTCTTCTTGATGATCTTTGACTCATTAAAAGCTGCGGTCAGAGCACACTAAATTACTTACTTACACTAACTTAGCAGCTTGGGCTGCTTGTATCTGGCTAATTAGCGTAACGAGCTAACGTTAAGCTAACAAGCGATGTGCCGAAGCGATACCTGTTAAATGTTAACACATACATAAAATACATTGATAAATAAATTTCACTCACCAAGTAGAACACGGAGGAGTTCCTGGAGGTTCTCTTTCTAATGAACTGCACAGCCTGCCATTATTTATCCGGTATCTGCATGTAGAAATGTCCAAAAGCCTCCGACAGGCTGAGCCTCAGAGCTCCGTGTAGCTGAGTGAGGCTAACAGACGGCGGACACATTGTTAGGAGTGGCAGAGGTTAGAGACGCTTGTCAATCAAAGCGACCACGCCTCTAATAATGCAGAACTTTAAGGCTTAATATAATTTAAGCAGGTGAGTTATAAAAAATTCACCCCCCTCACAGTTGTCACTGAAGGGCAAAATTAGCGATATGCACTAAAACCATTTTTTGAACCAGGCTGTAAACATGTTTTATTCTGCTGTAAAGTTGGGCATTTTAACATGGGGGTCAATGGAGATTGACTCCCTTCTGCAGCCAGCCTCAAGTGGCCACTCGATGAATTGCAGTTTTCAGTTACTTCCTGGTTGCATCGGAAGTGAGAGCCGGAGGTTGCCGCTTGGGTCAGACACGCCCTAAAACCAAGCTAGTCTGAGCAGAGGCCCTTTGGATCGACTCACCTTTGTTTGGGTTTCCATTGTAGAAAAGTTGGACCTGTACCTGCTTCCAGGTACTTGATCACCTCACCTCCATCAAGAGAGCTGAGGGAAACTAAAATGTAACATGAAAACACGACAGACTGCTGATTGGTCAGAGAGAATATTCACTATTCACTGCATCATCATTGCACCAGACAGAGGCAACAGAAAGTTTATTTTACAGTTTTCCTCTGGATTTTCATCACTAAATCCACTTCTGAGAAGTTTTGAGGTGAGAAATCAGCTGTGTAGATTTCAAATATTGACAGTTTTACGAGAAGTGATGGCGGAACAAAAATGTGATGAATATTTTCGGAGTTGAGGAGCTCCGCAAGTGGCGGCGGGGGAAGCCTGCGGCGACCCGCGGGAGGAGCGTGTGAGGCCAGCCAGCCACCCGCTCACAGAGCCCTCTGCTCCCGCCGTCACACAGAGGAAAACACAGCTGACCGCTTTTCTGTTTTTACATTCTGAGGAGTATTCAAACGCTTTAACCGTAGACTGTATATATTTTAAGAGCTGTGTGGATCGCTGGTGTGTGTGTCGCATTGAACATTACGTCACATTGTGTGTGGCGTCACTATCTCTGGGTACTATCTGCAATGGAAAACGGAGCAGGGCTGAGTAGAGTCGAGTCTATCGATTTGCGCTATGGAAGCATTTTCAGCAAGGCAGCATAGGTCATAAATCATCTGCTAGGTTAGTGTGAAGGCTTTGATTTGGATCACACTACCTTGTTTCTTACGACCCGCCCTTGGCTAGTAGTCCTTACCTGGAAATTGCGCATGTGCAACTCCCAACAAAGGTTATGTACAAGTAAGATGCATCACTCTGTAGCTCAAGAACAGAGCGTGCAACACATAGGGGGAAAAGAGGAGCTGCAGCAATGTGCAGTATGAGAAAAATATGGTGTTTTTTGAAAAATAAACCATGTAAACCTGTACTGGTACAACCCCTAAATAAGATTTTGAAGCTGAAAAATGAGCATAACCTCTTTAATGATCATGTTTGGGAAAGGAACTAACATCTAACCGGAATTTAGATGTTCTTACTAATCCATATGTGGTTTGACATCTGCTGTTTAAATGAGGAAATGATAGCACGTGTCAGAATTTTGTGTAACACTTTGTCATTCTGTCTGAAAAGTGACTCACTGGTCCACATACTAGTCCACACACTGGTCCACTCACTTTCCGCTCACTGGTTCACATACTAGTCTGCAGTAATGTAGCCCACGGTAAATGTTTCAGTGCAACTTTTGCTAAACTGACAGTCTGCAGAGTCATAGTGTTATAAAGGACAGTGCAGCCTGTAGACTTTATTCTGAGGAATAATCTATGATGTCCTAAGATAACTGTCTCTGTTCTTACATCAATGATGGAAAAGCGTGTTAATGATCATGTTTAGGGAAGGAACTAACATCTAACCGGAATTTAGATGTTCTTGCTAATGAAGGAATCTATATGTGGTTTGACATCTTATGAGGAAATGATGGCGTGTGTCAGACTTTTGCGTAACGCTTGGGCACACTGTCTGAAAGCTCCAACTGGTTCACTGAGATGAGAACGTGTTGGTCAGATGATTCATTCTTCTTAATTTCAGGCTCTGCAGGAGTCAGAAAGAAAATCAGAAGTTGTTGAAGGTTTTCTTCTCACAGTGGGTTTCTCTGATCTCGGTCTCTGAAACAGATAATCTAGTTTCCCCCCATCTCATCAAGTTTATCATACTCAGAGTTTTTACTAATCCCGTTTTCTGAAACAGGGCCCAGATCTCTCCCCTCCCCACCATCACTTCAACTCTCTCCTATCTCAGGAGGCCTACCTCATAGTTTGGGAACCTCAAACAACTTTATGGCCATCTCGTTTTGCAGATAGTTTCGGTTTTATTTCCCCATGAGAGATCCATTTCCACTACATTGGAGGTAAATTATATTTTATATATATTACTCACAGAATACACTGCAAACAGTGTCCAGTGTTTTACCAGTCAGTCCCCGTGAACTGTTTGGATAACCCATAGTGACAGGAACACAATGGCTCAGGAAAGAGATTTAATTTGTCATTGTGTTCAATGCCCACATCTGACATCTGCTTAAAGCCTTGGTCAGTTAACATATGTGAAACACTGAGTCCCGTATGTGCATTGTTTCAACTATGAACTACATCTGGTAGTTATCCACGCCATGTTGTCAGAGAATGCACCACAGGCTTTTTTTTGACATGTGTGACATGTTTTACCGGTTTCTTAAAAAGCCAACCATAGTTAGAGGAGAGCGTCTGAACAGGGTGCTTGATCAAAGGTGGACCGCTCATCTGGGTACCGTGTCAGTCATTGTTAACAGTTATGATGCTAATGTGCATATTGTTCCTTGCTGAGATTGACTGCAGTGACCTTCAGCTCACCAAACTGAAAATAAAGGCAGCAGGGCTCCTAAAAACAATCAGTGACACCCACTTCAGCTTTCCTGCGGTTATGGTCCAGAATCATTGCTCTGCTTGATCCTCCGAACAGCGTGTTACAGGCTAAAAAAAACGGACCTACACTGGAGTAAAGGTTGTGAAAAGTGAGTTGGATTGTGCCACTGGCCCAAACGACGCATCGGAAACAGCAGCTCCTCCGCAAAGTAGAATGTGTCATGTCCCTATACACCTGAAGCAGTATGCGCTGGAGAGCACTGTCGGCCAGCAGCAGCAGGACATAGGAAATCAGACAGAGTGCAAGTCGCTCTTTTTTACTGGACAGTGTCACCGAGGAGATGGCGTCTTTACAAGTACAGGTCATTTATTGTTGACTTACTCTGAGTAAGCCGAGGTCGGCTCTCCTAAGTATACTACCAGACCAGTCATACATTATAATTAATTATAATTAATATCACTATATCTCTAAAGCGCTCATTCAGCAGCCTAACGCCTGTCCATGGGTAACATCTATATATTTACATCAGATTTACAGGGAGTAATAAGCTTGACACACTAGATGAATAAAACACATTATTATCAAAATTTTAAGTTGCGTTCTCTGGTGGACCCGGATCAACACATTACAGGGCTAACGCCAACGCTGCTATGTGGCTGTGTTTTACTGTTTTAATGAGCCAGTCCATTTGTTTTGGAGAGGAGACGACCTCTGTGGTAATTCAGCTTCCGGTAGAACCCTGTCAGGGCTCTGAAGTGGAGCAGACCCAGAACAACTCTCATCTGCTGTTAGCTGTAAACACTAGCAGGACTAAAGTTAAGGTTGAGGCTGTGTTAAAACTATAACTATAAGCACAACATGACTGCGCTGTAATAATGTTATGCTTTATTAAATGTCACAAAATTATCAAAATAGATATTAGATATATGTCAGTCCAGTGATTGTTACCTGACAACAGACTTGCCTCTCATTCCCCGGTGCTGGCAGTAAGCCAGCCTGCCAAGTGAATACAGATTTGGAGGACCCATGTGAGCGTCGGACGATTAGTTCATTCCTGCTCCACAGTAGCAGAGATGTCACGTGAAAAATGATCGACTCAAACCCAGGACCACAGTTGAGAGTGGTGAACTAATCAATTCTGTTTCCTGTGCTGACGGAGACCATGCAGCTGCTGTGTAACGAGTGAATCTAAAGGTGCTTTCAGACCAAATGTGAATTTTTGCCTTGCGACCTTTCCTTGCGTGAGTACATTCGCTGTGTTCACACACAATGCAAGAAGGCGATTTTAACATGATAAACGCAATATGCCATCCATTACTACAACTGTATGAACCCAAAGTAAACATTTTGTTGTGATTACATAGCAATAAACGGATCAAACTGATGCCGAAATAACTACAACATGATGCAGTTTTGTTAAACATATGAAATCATGCTTTGTCAGGTCTGTCAGCAAGACACAACAACAACTTCTAAAACGTTTTCTGAATGGAGTCCGGATCGATCAGCGCTATGCTATGCTAACTTGGTCTCAGTATAGCTGGAATAAAGTTAGATACACATGTTTTCTGAACTCAACAGGCATGTTAACCTCCTCGCTTTCTTTTCTCCCATGAATGTCCAGTTTTGTCTCCATAAATATGAAGTAGTGCCAAACGACACTAACAACACTGGAACTGGTGAGAAGCTCGAGTGAAGATAAATCAACATTGTAATCCCAAAAACTAAAGTAAAAAGCTAATTTAATAAAAGCAGTTTACTCCAAGCATAGTTACAAGCGTAGTTCCCTGCTCCTCTATAGCCCAAGTTTAGCAGCTCTGAGCCGGTGTAACACCAAATTCTGTGACCTATCAGATTCTGCGACTACACCCAAACGACGATGTTTTCCTAACCATAACCAAGTACTTTCGGTGCCTAAACCCAACCAAGTACTTTTGGTACCTAAACCCAACCAAGCTACAACCGCTTCACATCGTCAGCAAAGCCTCTTGCCCTTAATTCCCATTTGGGTCACAGAATCTGATGCGTCACACATTTTGGTGTCACACCGGCCTGCAGATTTTCAATCACCCGCTCTGCCCGGCTCTCTCCACACAACACTCTGAAGCTGTCGTGAGTACAGACAATCTCAACATTGATAGGCAACACAGCTTCATGCGAATTTCTTGCTCGAGTTGAAAATATTAAACTCACGATTAAATATTTAATGCCTTCGCGTTGCCTTTGCTTCGCCTTTGCGTTGCCTGCACCGCCCCCTTCGCGTTGCTTCACGCCGCACGACAGGTAATTGCGGCTCTACGCGTCTTTGCGTTGACTTTGTATGTAAACTCACCACCCCGAACGCTCGCTTCGCTTTTGGTCTGAAAGCACCATAAGTCCAAGACTATTTACGCATGCGTGAAAGTTAACGAATAACACACTGAGACAATCGTTTCCTCCTGAGTCACATACAAGATTAGGTCAAATGAACGAAACGTTCTTTGAACGACACAACACTGGTTTGGGGGAAGGGGGCCAAAATTACTTAACGCACAAATGATGCCTCAGTTTTGTGATTTTAACCTGTTGAAGACAGACGCCCACGAAATCGTTGACTGAATTTTTTTTACTTGCGCTGTTTTAAGACCAACATCCGCCTATTTTTTTGCTCCGAGTATCAGCCATCTTGATTATTGCGCAATACCTGGGAGCAGCCTTTCTGCTCTCGTCTTCTCTGCAGAGAGGAAACGTAGCGTTTTGGAACACACAGCCTTTTTCGCCATTTTGTGGTGATTGATCTAGGACAAATGGTTGAGGAGTTATTACTGATTCATTTTAGGTGTTTTTCCTGGAAAAAGGTGCCTGTCCTTAAGTAATGTTGCTTGCTGGCAGAAACAGCAACAAAATGGAATAACACAAACATCTTTGAATTATTTATTATATACAAAGACGTTTGTGAACCAATATTAATGTTCACTGAAGTGTCTGATTTCTTTTCCTAAAGCTTCTCATTAACCTAACATTTATTTGAAGCAGCTGCTGCCAGGTCAAATTGTGCAATGTGCTGACCAAGTAGTCAGCTAAACTTCACAGAGTGGTGAAATAGGAAATGTTCACCCATTATTTAGAAATGCACTAACACATGACTGTTGTTTATGTGTGATGGCCAAATGTCTGGGAATGTGGAGGCATGCACCATGTCCACGTGTTTGCTCATTCATACACATTCACCAATGTCACAGCCATTCGAAGTAATTTGGGGTTCAGTGTCTTTGCTCAAAGATACTTTCTCATGCAGATCTAACCTCCAACCTTCTGGTAAGTGGACAACCGTTCTACACCCCTGAGCCACAACCACAACAACATTCAGGACTTCCTGACAGGATGTGGTAGACAAATGTTGACATTGAGGAAGACAAATCGAAACAGAATGGAGCTCTTTCTAATGCTTTGTGAGTAATTTAACTTTTAAAAATTAATTTTTCTCGCGCTCTCTGTTGTGTTTGCTCTTTGATTGAGTTATTCTTTGCTTAAAACCACAGCTTGCTCTACCCAGAACAACCTAACGTTTGTAGTCCTTGATGATTTGTGTTGTTGTGATGTAGTACCTGATGAATCTAAGAAACATTGTGCCCTGCTCATCTAAGTATTGTGAACATCTTACAGCAGTTATAGCAAACCTGAAGGTGTGCACATCCAAATTTGTCACTAAGCTTTCTCGTATTTGAAGATGCATGTTTGTAAATACGTATGTTAAAACCGGCAGTATATGAACACTGTTAAAGCATGCTCGTGACGTGTGCCTGCATGTGAGATTGTTCTGGGCTACTCTTATACCTAGAAAATTAATTTTGGTAGATTAAATGTAATAGCTGCATGGTTATGCAAACACCAAATTGTCCAAGGGCAGCAACACATCATTGTGTTTGTCCTCAGTCAATTCTCCTTTGTCAGTGCTTTCCAATAGGAAAAGCTACACCATCCGTGTTTGTCCTTTCCATCCTTCCTCTGAATGCAGAGTTTCTTTTGATTCTGTAGCCTCAGAAACTTCTCTTTGACGCTTAGGTTTTTTTTCGCCATAGGCTCTGCCAGTACTGCTTAACGTGCTCCATCGCTGTGGTTGCTCCAGAGCCATGTAGACAGAGAATTACATCATCTCTGTTCAATATCTATTCAAGTGGCTTTATTGGCATGACTGCATACTAAGGGTGATCGAGACACTTTGCTTCGCGAGGCAAGACACAATATTGGGCTCACGTAGATTGAGATTAGATTTTTCCGCTATTTTTAAGAAATCTTTGATACTGAAATGAAAAAATTCTCAATGAATTTTTCTGCAACCATTTATGGTGTAAATGTTTTTATTTATGGAAAGGGGAAGGAGAAATTCAGGGGCAGGTGACAATTCAAAATACACTGCTTAAAAAAAATTAAGGGTCATCACAGTGTAACATCATGTCAATTAAACTCCAGTGATATCAATCTTGTTAGCAAGCATGATCACTTATGAATCAATGTCACCTTTTTGTGCAAATTAAAGTGAGAGATGCATGGGTGAGGCTGACAGCAGCTTAACTGATTGTTCTCTAGTTTTATGCTTATGGCGTCCAAGTCACTAGAGGCAGCATGTGGCGGTACCTGCAGCCAATCCAGTTTGCACAGGTAGTCTAGCTCCTCTAGATGGCACATCCATACATGCTGTTGTATAAGCATGTATGGAGAAGGTTTGCTGTGTCTCCCTGCAGAGTCTCAAAAGCATGAAAGAAATACCAGGTGATGGGCCATTGGGTCAGTAATGGTCTGGGAAGGCACATCTTTGGAGGGTCACGCAGACCTCCACGTGGTAGCTGACTGCTGTTAGGGATTAAATCTTCAGAGCCACTGTCAGACCTTACGCTGGTGCAGTGGGCCCTGGGTTCCTCCTGGTGCAGGGCGGTGCCTGGCCTCATGTGGCCAGAGTGCGTGAGGCAGTTCCTGGATGATGAAGGCATTGATGCCACCGACTGGCCCCTCACGTTCCCCAGACCTGAATCCAATTGTGAATATATGGGGAGTCATCTGTCGTGATTTTGAAGGCTCAAGTAGCTCCACAGACGGTCCAGGAACTCACTGGTGCCCTGATCAGGGTCTGGGAGGAAATCCCCAGGACACCACCAGCAGCCTCATCAGGAGCATGCCCGGACATTTTTGGGAGAGTATACAGGCGCATGAGGGCCAAACACACTCTTCGCATTATGACTTTCTGTCATGAAAGTCACACAAATTGGATCTTTGATTTTTAGTGTGAGTTGGAATCCAGCCCTCAGCTAGTTGATGATTTTGATTTCCATTGAATGTTGTTAAATAAATTTGTTCTCAACAAACTCTACAATGTACAGTAAAGATTTTGAACTATTGTGTTTATCAAGATCTGATGTGCAATTAAAGTGTTCCCTAAAGTATTTTGAGCAGTGTATGAAATCAAAACAGAATATAATGCAGCACAGGCTGGTTTCAGCAGGTCTTTCGCTCAAGTTCAAACCTTTCTATGCATTCAGTTTTTATCCCACATATGTGTTCTCTGACATGTTAAGAAAAAAGTCATCATATTATGAAACTAATGCCATAATTTAATGAGAATTCATGGTCATTTTAAATCTAACGGCGCTTATACTCTGCTGTGCATTTTGTAATTGCTCAGCAGGTATTCGATCAGGTTTTGTCGAGATCTCGTGGTACAAGATATCGTCACACCCTACTGCATACACTATGTTGCCAAAGCATATTAATACAAAAAACACAATCATAATAACAATAAACAATTCTCAATAATAAACACTCTCTTCAATAGACCTTCTTTTCGTCAGTAATGGGAGTTTGTGGAGTTCTCTGCATGGCTCTGGGTTGCAAATCAATAATTGCTGGTTCCACTTTCTTCACAAACTAGTTTTTAACTTAAGTATACAGTGGATATATCATGGAGATTTTTGCTTAGAACAACTGCCTTCTGTGGCTGTGAACAAGGTTTGCACTGAGACTGGACAATTTTACAGCTTCATTAATGTGCTGCAAAAACAAAACATTGGCCTAAAAGAGGTCAGCAAGTGCTGTAGAGCTGAAGAGTTGGATGTAATCCTCTGTCAGTTCTTCATTAAAGCTACTCTTTTCACATGGCACATCAGACCGTCCCTGCTATGGACAGGTGACCTGTCCAGGGTGTACCCTGCCTTTCGCCCAATGTCAGCTGGGATAGGCTCCAGCCCCTTTGGCCATGACAGTATGTTGGTTTAGCAGTGATTGGGAAATGACCTATAATATCTTTTATGTGTGAAGAAGCGTTGCCATTTAGTTGAATATAAATTGAAAAATGAATAATACAGCTTAAAAGTTGACCATCTTAACAACAATTAACCACAGCAGTGCCTGCATTTAACACATATCATCAGCTGCACATACAGAAATAATTAAACCCATTCACAATTATTTCTGGTTTGACCTCTTCTGCAGCCACAATGAGCGTCATCCCCGACAGATGTCAGTTCTTTAAGTATGAGCACATTTTTCTGAGGTGCACAGCAAACTCCAGCAGCTGGACAGTGAGAAGAAACACCTCCTTTAGCACATCTGAGATGTGCAAGTTTGGCATGGGGATCCCAGGTGAGTCCTCCTGCACCATTGAGGATGCCTTCCCATTAGACTCGAGTGTACTGGTGTGAGTCTGAGCAGCGGGAGTACAGCAACACCATCAACATCACAGTGACAGGTAATACTAAATGTGCACTGAGCTTTTTTGTGATTATTTTCTGCTCATTTATGTATTTATTTTTTGCTTTTAAACAAATTTTGTAAACTCTAGTCAAGTATTTTTTCATGTTGCAGATGGTGTTGTGATCCTGGAGAGCCCTGCACTTCCTGTGACGGAGGGAGATGAAGTAACACTTAGCTGTTCCTACAAGGAAAAAAGAGCAAGTTGAATCTACATCAGATTTCTCTGCTACGTTCTACAGAAATGATGTTTTTATCGGAAATGAGCCTGCAGGGAAGATGATCCTCCCAGCGGTGTTCGAGTCTGACGAAGGCTTCTACAAGTGTGAACACCCCAAAAAAGGAGAGTCACCGCAGAGCTGGCTGTCTGTGAAAGGTGACATGACGTGCTTTCTAATATGTTTGTGATGCCATCTAGTGTTTAGTATTGCAAACATTTGTCTGTGTGTAGCTGAGCTAGAAAACACCAAAATTTTTAAGGAAATGCGCAGGTAGGATGAAACAAACATCAAGGCTTGAATTAAGACCCCACCAGACAGATGTACATGCTTCCCACAAATTTACATACAGACCTAAATAGTTTTTTTAAATATCTAAAAGAAAGAATGCATCTCTCATGAAGTCCAAAATATCGAAAGTCAATAAAACCAGCAAAGCAAAGCCAAAAATTAAAGTCCTCAAAAGGAAAAGCAATGATTCTGCAATGCTGGTAGAACTGAAAACATGAATCTAAAAGAACTGTAAAATCCACAAACCTGATAGAAGGAATCTGGGAGCTCACAAAACACGTAACTGCATGACAACTGACTGACAATGACTGAACTAAACAGAAGGCGATATATACAGAGGGAAACGAGCACAAACAGATTTAACACATTAGGAGAAATCAGGCAGAACAGGAAACAAATCTAGACACAGACAACAGATGCGGAAAACTTCACAATAAAAAAGGAAAAAGGCAGACATAGACAAAACAGACCCAGATTGTGACAGGGGGAAATGGATGTAGGAGGCAGGAGTAGCTCAATGACATCCTGGGGACTGCCCATCTCTCTCTTTAGAGGGTGTTAATATTCTTTAAAAAAAAACATGACACAGGTAAGTCCTGAACAGGTGACTCTCTGTCAGCATTGGTCCTTCAATGATCATCAACGATTTAAACCAGAAGATGGCTTACTAAGCCATTTTCAACCCACGAAATGCTGATGTAACTTGCCAAGAGATGTCAGAATTAACATCAGCATTGATGTGAGTCATGACAGTGGAGTCATTTTTATTTAGTTTACAGCTCAGAAACTGATTAGGTCATGTTGTAAATTCTGATGGTTGTTTTCTTCATCACAGCTCGGCCTCCTGATGTCCCACACACTACAACTCCTCCTCCTCCTCCTTTTTCTCCTCTTATATCACTGCCCAGGCTCTTGTGTTCCGCCCTGCTGTTCTTCTTCTACAATGCCATATTCATAATGTGCATATACATTTACCGAAGGTGGATTCAAGGTAAGAGCACCTCTGGATATCCTAATAATAGAATACATTGATCTGACAAGGGTAAGAGGTCAGGGCCAAATTAGAGCTGAGATGCAAAGGAAGATGTGAATGTGAACATATTTCAAGATAATTTAGTCATTTATTGGCATTAACTATAAATATAATTAGATAGGTTTGTCATTCTCATGTCAAGTGATATGTAAGTTAAATGGAAATAATATGATCTCATAATCAGAGTTTAGAGTCAGTATTTTTTGTTTCTTAAAGCAAATTACTGGAGAAGTTCACTGAAAAACTGTTGCAACTGTAAATATTACTGGGGAGGAGGTGACCCACAAACATTTTCCAGACAGGATCAAAATGACTGACGAGGGCAGGTAATGTTAAAACAGGGGATGAGGGGGTGTCCCAGTGATGCTTAAGACTGTTGGTGTGAGAAACCCAGGTTCAACTCCCCACTGTGACAAGTCCACCGTTATGTCCCTGAGCCAGACACTTAACCTGTAGCTGCTCCAGAGGCGTGAGACCTCTGACATGTATAGCAATTGTAAGTCGCTTTGGATAAAAGCGTCAGCTAAATAAATAAATGTAAATGTAGATGAGTAAAGAAGCTGAACTTACTTAGACACGTAAGTAATATAGCTATTTTAACCCAAACCACGATGTTTTCCCAACTCTAATCAAGCAAGTTAGTCTAAATTAACAAGTTGCGACATTTCACAACGTTAACTACTAGTTTTATTTTTGAAAGGCTAACTGGATGTTGATAATGTATTATTGCTAACTTCACTGCAGAGCCCCTCCAAAACAATTCAACAAGGGGTACCCAAAGCAACACCAGGGGATCTTGACCAAACATCCATACGCGATCTAATTAGAATTTGTTGTTGTCTGACAACAAGTTGTCACTCCATCTTGATAAAACAGAAGACATTCTCGTTGGACCAAAGTTAAAGCTGAAAAGGGCTTTGAATTCAGAATAGTGGTGGGAGACGCTGAGTTCACAGCCAAGGAATCTGTCAAATACTACAAATACAAGTCAGTGTTTTAGACAACCATTTATCGTGAGGGAGCAGGGCTCAGATGGTGCTCACTAAAGTTCACCAAAAAAAAATCTGTCAGTCCCTGTTTCCCTGTCCTGTCAGGATCGTGTAGGAGCCGATGACTCAGTTTTCACAGTGAGCTGATTTGTCAGTAGTCAGACTATTGTTCTGATGTGATCCTCTGAAGTTTGCAACCCGATCCGATGAGCCGTGCAGAATTGGCTGTCACAGTGAATACTCAATAAAAAGATGACCATGTCAAGCTTATAGTGAACCAGCCTACCCACAAACCTCGCTTTTGGCAAACTAGAGGAAGTGAATGGTTGTCACAGCAACAGTGTTAAAAGCAGGAAGTGAAAGAAGAAAATGCCATGCAAGAAAAAAAAAATTATAGTTTTTCTGTAACGCTGATTAAATGACTCCACTTCTGCTCCGTTTTTCTGCAGCTCGGGCTGATGCTAAAACAAGAGCTTCTGATGATCTTGCACTGGAATGAGAAAGAAGAGCTGCAAAATGTGGTGGCCAATATGACTGTGAAGGATATATGTATACATATACATATATATATACATATATATATATATATATATATATATATATATATATATATATATATATATATATATATATATATACATATATCGCCCCACTCCTTTTATGAGGACAACGGCCCGCTTTGATGGTGCAGAGGTCGGCCAGCACAACCTGCTCAGAGCAGACCTCAGACGAAGCAGCCGGACCCCTCTAATCTGTATCATAACATGGTAAAGACTGCAACCAAACAATTTTTCCATTTTTCCCTGCCTGACTGCTTCCACATCAGACCCACCAGCTAACATCTAGCAGTCAAAGCAACTTCCTTCCTTTGTGGACTAGTTACGTACTGGTCATTGCATAGCTTCACATAGCTTACCTGTAACTTCATATTATTTTATTATTTGCTAGGCACATGACTGTTTTTGAAAATGTATATTTGTGTGTTTCCATATACGTTTTATTGTTGTGATTGTCAGAGATGCAGGGTGAGAGGCCATGAACAGCATTAAAAGTTATCAATAAAATGTAAATTCTAATCTAAAGCATCTGTGACACCACAATGGTGACAAAACTTGGTTTTCCTGTATCTTCGCTTTGTGGTACAAATGAAAAACAAACTATCAAAACCCACGTGGACTGCACTATGCATTAACTCTTACTTTGTATTTACACCATTGATGCTGTACACACCAATAGCTCTTACTAGTATTTTTTGCTGCTACAGGTCTTACTGCACTGATGCTTGTATGCTGTTCCTCAAATACAAGTTGCTTTGAATAAAAGCACCTGCCAAATGAGTAAATGTAAAGTAAATATTCAGAGCTGGTGTAAAGAGTCTAAAACAGTTCTGTTTTTTGTTCTGGTCAAAAGCCTGCCAGCTGATGCTGTTCAGTAATACAGGTGTGATGAGATAAAGACGTGTAAAATAGTCTCAGTGTCCTTTAAAGTTAAGATTGATCGTGTTTTTTTTATATATTTCTAAGATGGTTAAAACACAATTGCACAATCTTTGTGGTCTGCTGCTCGAACTTAAATCACTGTCAAACCAGATACCAAGATTCTTTCCAATAGTAAGCAATAACTAATGTGATTTACTAAGGAACCAGTAGATGGGAGTATTTGCTTTGCCATTTGCTGGAACCCAGTGGCCAGGGATCTCTGTTCTTTCTGAGTTCAGCTTGAAGTGATTTGACATCACAAAGGCAGTCAGAAGGGAACTCCAGGGTATGTGGATCTGTCGGGCAGGTACATCCATGTGTCATCAGCATAAATATGAAAAGAGACACCATGTTTCTGGATTATATGTCCAATGGGAAGCATTTACAAGAAAATATAACCTGACCTCTGAGGTCAGTCTTGGGACTGGGATATTTAACTGAACAAAATTAAGAGATTATGACTCAGATCATACAGGCCACATAACATGGAATCTGATCTTTACGGTTTGGATTTGGGACACTTTCATATGTGGTCCAAATCCGATAAACACCTCAGTCTGGATACTCAGATCTGAATTTCAGTTCTGGGCAGTAAATATCTGCCACGTTGTTTTTTTCTCTGCAAATAGTTATTTTTCTCTATTCTTTTATTATTCTTGTACAACTTGTATTTGTTTATTCTATATTATATATTTCTACATTTTTTTATCTCAACTGTATGTTTGTCATTGTATAGAATCTTATCACCAAAGCAAATTCCTTGAACGTGTAAAATACTACTTAGCAATAAAGCTCTTTCTCATTCTAATTCTGATATATTGTGCAGGGCCACTGAACAGTAATGAATGTCATGGAAAGGACAGAAAGTTGAGAACATTTCGGAGAGAACATAATTTGGGAGAGATGTGATCCCAGGGTAAACCAGGAGAGGGCAATGAATACTGGACAAAATGCCATGAAATTTGGGAGGGTTACATAGTAGGAGCTAAGCGTAGCTAACCTCTGTGGCTTGTTTACATCTGTAAGACAAAATGTGATGTCTATGTATTCTTCTACACATGTGGGTCACTGTCAGACCTGGACAGTACAAACTGGAGTCTGAAATGGGCCACGTAAAAACAATAATGTAAACTGTCAATCAAAAAAAATCAGATCTGAGGGAAAAAATTGAGCATAAGGCCTGTAGTCTGCATGTATACCCAAATGTTCACAGCTTACAAAACTGACCTCTGTCGTGTGTGTTGTATGTTAAAAAAAGTACAAGTAAATCTTTAGGGTGTATGATAATACATTTTATAGAGTTTTTTTAAAACAGATGTTTTCAAGTGATTCACATGGCAGGAAAAAACAAGATAACATGAACCAAAAAACACTTCAAACAGACGCACAATAAGAAAAAAAAATGCAGGAATATAATAAATAATGTAATAAGGAAATAAAACCATACATTAATAATCACACACAAAACATCTTTTAAGAATATCTATTTTCCCTCTGGTCAGTCAAGTCTAAAGTGTATAAAAAAGGCAGCAGGGGATGCAGAGCTAAAAAACGACTGAAAAAAGTTATTTTGGACAGATTAGATTTAAATCCCATTTCACATATCAAAGAGAATAGTTTGATCATTGTTTTTATATCACATTGAACAGGTACATCTTTGTTTCAAACCCCTCCAGTATCAAAGAAACTGCAGCTTAGCACTAACCGCAATGACAATCAACTGTCACAGTGAACTCATGTTAACTAACTTTCTCATCAGTGTCTCTGTGTTTATAGAAACAGTGAGACAACAGCACCATCATGAGAAACAGGAGAACACAACACTGTTATCACTTGCATCCAGCACAAAGTGAATAAAACACATGTAGTACCCCATAATGTTATAAAATATCTTTGCCAATAATTAAATAAATGGTTACATTAGTCGGGGAGTTATTACATTATTGGGTTAACTTTGTTTTGCAGAACCCACTAATGTAAATCTGTGCAGATTAAGTGAACAATATCTAATGTGCTTTCTTAATGACCACATGGTGTAGGCAATGGGAAATTAAGGGATTTGTGTATAGGGTTTAGAGAAATGGGTGTGCTTTTGAAGTTAAGTTATGGTTTTAACATTTTAGAGTCTGTTTATAGCGTTTAAGCAATGGAGAAAAACTGTAACTTCGTCCTTAAATTGCAGGCAAAACTGTAGGTCACCTGTAGGTCTGAAACATCTAGATTTTATTCAACAAAATTCACTTTATAATATCAGAAGGGCTGAGAGCTTAATTGAAGAATTGTGATAATGTTCAATCTGGGTCTTGGTCTCCCATAGTTTTTTCCTTAATGGTAAGGGTAGGGGAGATATTCAGAAGTAGAAATAAACACGCCTTTTTTTTTTAAATATGATATTGCATGTTTTTGTATCATGCAAATAAACCTTTCTCAAGAATTTTAATTTGTTAATAAATATTTCTTGGTGGAAGCTTTTTTTATAAAACATCTTTAACAAATGTTTTCAAAAAGTGATGGGGACAAAATCAGCCATTTCAAAATGTAGAGACATGTCCCCATCGTCCCAAGGGGAAATGACACCTATAGCTAAAGACGTCAGAGGTCACACGCATTTGGAGCGTGTTGGGGTTACAGTGTCTTGCTCAGGGACACATTTATGGATGTGTCACAGTGTGGACTCTAATGACAGTCTGAACCTTTTGGAGACACACTAAAATATTTTGTTTACACCAGAACAAACTTTGTTGACTAAACCCTTATTTTTTATTTATTATGTGGGTCAAAGAACCAAGGGTCATTATGAAGCAGTGTCAGTTTCCCTTGTTCAGACTCTTTGTCTCAGGATTACTCTCCTCACTGTCCCTCTGGCTTTTCCAAGCTGACCTCTTTTTTCCACGTTGCCCTCTTCGTTTGCCTTGTTGTCATCTATTTTGCACTGCTTCTGGGTTGTTGCCGCCTGTGTAAATATACAACACACAACAAATCATTAGCGATTGCTTTCCAAGGCTCATGAGTATTTTGTGTTTTCTGGTCAACATATCTTTATACATTTATAGAAGTTTAGCTCTGTGGCAGTTATGATTAAAGGGCCTTCAACACAATTTTTGGTTGCACATAAAAAGAAGCAGCATCAGAATACAGAGACACAGTCAGAATACAGTGTGACAATGGTGATCTTTTTTTTTTTAATTAAAAAAAGTAATCATCATTTACCTGATTTTTTTTTATCAAAAGTAATAGTCGCACACCTCTGGAGCAACTAGGGACACATTCATTTTGGGGCGTGGTTTCAACTCTGCTCCAACCCTGATTTTTAAAAGAACTTGTGTGTTTTGAGTCCTATAGTGCTCACGGTATTCCCTAGGTGGTGGTGGCATTTATTTTTAAATATATTCTACCCAAATCCTTTAATTGAGAATTTTACTTTTATCAAAACCTCCACACTTGTTTTACTCAGACTGCTGAAGCTTCATCGTAGCTTTAGATACACTTTTGAATACATTTCATGATAGGAGGACTGAGGATTTTATTTCCCATTATTTACATTCAAAGTGCATTTAGAAATGATTCTTTAATGTCCAGTATGAACAAGAGAAATGATTACAGCAAAAAAAACCTGTTGCGCTGTTCATGTGGGAGTATTGTTTTAAGACTTAAGATGCAAACTAATCTTTTTAAACAGGAAATTAAAGAGAGGAGAAATGTGTGGCTTACTGACCTTCTGAAATACAGCAGCAATGATAGCAGCAATGCCACCACGGCAATGACACAAACAATGGCAACAATACCACGGGTGCCAATGCCAGTGTCACCTTCTGGAAGAATGGAAGAAAGATGTCAAAATGTGTTCTTCACTGTAGAGAAAGCAGACTTGGACAGAAAAGAGACCATTCCACCAACTGTTAGAATCTGTTTCATTGCAAAACAGTTTTACCCTTTAGAATAATCTCCTGAAACTTCAGAACAATCAGAGAAAAATGCTGAACAGAAATTAATTAATTTGAGTTAAAAAGTGCTTTTACAGTTATAAAAACACAGGTTACTGTAAAAAATACAAAAAAAAAAACTGGGGTCTAAACACAACTTTGACTCATGAGTGCCATCTCAAAAAAATATAGCATCGTGGAAAAGTTATATTTTCTTTAATTTATTAAGTGAAACTTTTATTTACTCTAGATTAATTACATATAGAGTGAAATATTTCAAGTTTTTTAATCTTGATGATTATGGCTAAGAGCTCATGGAAATCAAATCTCTAGCATCTCAAACTTATTAGCTTTAGAATAAATTGGAATAAAGAATTTATAATACAGAAATGTCGACCTGAAGAAGAGCTCTACTCAGCTATGTAACTCAAAACACCTTCAAAGGTTTCCTGAGCCTTTAATCTCTCAGTTATGGTGCTCAAAATGAATGTTTCTAACCATTATATTAAAAAAATTTGACATGCACCTGCATCATCACATTTAAAAGATCACATGGTGAAATTCTTAGAAAACAAGTTCCTTATTTCCACATCCAGCAGTTACCAATATTATTGAGCTCTGTTTCGGTCTCCACCACCTCATGAAGGGAAATATCTGGGGCTTCAACTGCTAAATGCTCCACTAAGTTCATCATCTAGTCTCTGTGTCTGTCTGCTGTTTGCTTGCTGAGGAGGAGATTGTGTACAGTGGGATTTACAGTGTTTTCTCTGAAAACAGCTGCCTGCTGCTGAACCAGTCCAGTGAACAGTGAGCTTAAACTCACTATGATGCTCATCACTACCAGAGAAACCTTTCCAATTGTCAAATTGTTGTCACTTTGCCATTTCGGTATGTTATTATAAAAA
>JALXJV020000002.1:25401089-25513003 GCA_024633595.2 Lepomis macrochirus
CTGCCAGCCGTTTGGCGAGCTTTATGTCGCGTTTGCATTGTGACGTCACAAGTAAAGGAAGTGAAGGGCTGGTCTACAAACGAGCTGTTTTAAGCGGTTCTGAGCTGAGCTTTCAGTGGGAGATGGGAACTCCCTTTGGGCTGGACTTTTGGCTTTTTCACTATGCAAATCTGTTACATGCACAAAAGATATTTAACTCAATAAAGGAGAGGGAAAAAGCCAAAAAGCATAATACACATCATCGACGTAAGAACAGAGACAGTTATCTTAGAACATCATGGATTCATCCTCAGCGCCTTTTTATTAGTAGCAAGTTTGTTTATTTTATAACATTTGTTACTCTTTAATTCTTGTGTTTATTTCGGTATTTCAGTGCAACTTCCGCATTCGAACTGAAGGTTTGAAGGAAGCTGTAAAAGGTGTAAAAATAAACGAGTGTGGACGGTGGAGTAACACGGTTGTTTTACTGTCGTTGGTTCTCTCTGGGCCAACTCAAAGCGTAAAACTCTCTTGCGTCATTTATACAATGTGGTTATGACAACAGAAGTAACTTTAGTTGAAGTTAATAATTACGAACAATTAAGATGGCCGCTACACTCAGAATAAAGTCTACAGGCTACACTGTCCTGTGACCATTGTTAAGACAAGTGTTAGGTTAACAAAAGTTGCACTGAAACATTTACCGTGGGCTACAGTGTTCACTTTAAATCAAACACACTTTGTAAAAGCTGGAACTGATAAATGAACAATCATGGGTCATGTTGTGATTGGTCGCACCGAAGAAGATTTGTGTCATAGTTATTATTGTGGAAGTGCTGAAGAGGATGATTGTGGTGCAGCTGAAGTGAGTTTCTGAAGATCAGCTTAAAACCTCTTTACATTCCACGGACAGTCAGGTTCTGGCGTCAGCTTTCGGTATGTTAACTTCATGCTCATATGATACACCCTTTAAAAGGTAAAATCCTCGTTATTCGACAAATGCAAACCATTTTGAGATACAATCACCACAGCTGGTACAATCAGCGCTTCTCTCAGACCAACTAGTACAATCAAAAGTGACGCGACTCACAGCCTTATTTCACATTTAGATTATTGCTCAAAATGCACTGTAAACTCTCCTGGTTAAAGGTTGATGAGAGGTTAAAAGCATCACTTCTTGGCTTTATAAACAAAATTAATATATGGAAAACTATTTCCGTATAGGCAACTTACTCTGAGTTCTAATGCCATAATTGGTAAATATATTATTTCAAAATCCAAAACAAACTCAAAACAGCGCACAGTGCTGTATAGAGCTATGATTGAATGGAACTCTCTTCCAGGTCATCTTGTTAAAACTCTTTATAATTTATTTTAATGATATTGGTTTTAAAAAACAAGTAAAGGAATATTTATTGTCTGCTTATATTAATAAATAGAGCTTATCATACATTCTTTTATCTTTGTATTCCTTGAAAATTTGCTTTTCTGTTGTTTTATTATGTTGTATATTTGTTCTCTCTTTTCTCATTGTGTTTTTTCTTGTAATTTTTTAATGCGTGTATTGATTGTGTAGTGTGTTTTTATTTTTGTTGCGGATGCATTTCTTTGCATCAGCTAATGGGGATCCTAATAAATCAAATCAAATAGTAATCCACCGATCGATTATATTCCAACAAATATGGTTACGTTGTTAAAGGTCCAGACATCCAATCCAGGAAAAACATTTAGTCCAAAACACATTATTCCATCAATAAATCTCCAGGGACTGCTGCTGCATCGTTATATATTCGCTGGCAGACGCCTCAGGTATGTCATTACAACTGTAAAAACTCAGATTTGAATACGCACAACTACGATGGCTTGTGTTCAAATTAGTCGCTGAACTCTGACCTTTTGAGTGACACCAAATCTGACCCAATAGCAGCTCACATGTACGTTTCACAGCCTACAACAACCAACGAGAGCCCGAGCTGTAAGGAAGGGCCAGCCCCTATCATTCGTGGTTAGGTCGAACCAGTTGCAACCAATTGTGGTGATGACTGGCACTTTGTGTAGCTAATAAAATTCTGAAAATAACAATATCCAGCTTTAAGTAGAAAGTTCATCATCTATCAGCAAAAAACACATCTGTGGCGGGATACCGGCTAATGCAATGCAATAGCAGCCGCTTGCTGTACTAAAACATACACCTAGAAAAACCTATGTAAAATAGATATTTTTCAATAGTACGAAATTTAAACTTGGACTAGGTAAGGCTTTATCCTGTGGTCCTACACTGTTTTCCAGCTAATACGTCCCAGCTGTCTGCATGCATTTGTTAGCAAACATTTTCAAGCGGAAAGGAAAATTATATTAGTTTGTTTAAACTTATATTAATCAATTCCAGTAGCACTTACTTACACTCATTCTGACTTTTGGGTTAAACACTCCAGAGTATTATCTTTCAGAGAAGCATAAAACCATGTATTTATTGCAAATGGTCCAAGAACTACATTCGATTTACTTTGGATCTGCCTTGAATAGGCGTTTTGCATGAATTTTACAGGAAGGTTAAGAGGTTAACAGTCTTAATGTGCTTTGAAAGTAGGCCTATTTCATTAACTGTGAAATGAGTATAATTTAAAATAAACATCCAAAACTTTACAATCAGTTTGAAAAATACACATTTTGAATTGCACATCGCAGCTGTAGTGTGTGAGGTCCGTCCGTGAGCCAGTGGGTGGACTGGCTGAGGGCTCGCTCACTCCTTTAGAGGAGGGAGCTTGGTAACATGTTTTCACTTGGACCTGCGACCTGTACTAAAAAGCGGGCTGGCTTCTCCAGGTAACTTCAGGACGTGAAGTCGGGTGTAACTTCCCGGTTAACCTGTACTACAAGAGGTGGATAGGTGTTAACTGAGGTCTGTTGCCATGGCAATTTAAACTGCATCTCTCAACTGCTCCGAGCAGGTTTTGTTCGTGGTTAACTCGAGGTTAACATGCACGTGGACTACACACCACAGTAGCCTAATAAGTGTTAATGATGAAAAGTCGGATATTAATACACACCACTTGATAAAATATTTTTAGGCTTCATCCAGTGGTGTAGTCTACTTTTTTTGTAGTGAGTATTGTGACGGCCCCCTGTGTGATACCTCACCACCGTTAACCATCTTTGTTCTGTTGAGGTGATTGCTGACCGGGTGCACCTTGGACCTGTGAGCCAGGGGAGATAAAGCTCCACTTGGTCAAACTACTTTCTCGTCTGCCTTCATTGCAATCCAGTCATCAACCATGGCCTGACCATGTTACAGAGACACACATTACACATTTAAATAGTTTTGTTTAGTTTACTCTTTTGTTAAATAAATCACTTTTGATCATTTATGCCGCCTTGTTCCCTCTTTTGCCATGACCCCTGAGCCAGGTTGTGACGGTATACTGTGATTTTTCCCTCCCACCCTCAGACCCGTCCCAGAGCGCATCTGTCACGCCAAGTGTGCGTGAAGTGCAGGGCAGAGCAGGTGAGGACCCAAATGCAGGACACACAGGGCGGAGCAGGTAAAGGTCAAAAAGGGGTTTATTGGCAAAACAAAAGCGAGCACACTTACTAGATAGTGGCTGATCACACAAAGTCCAGAAACATAGTCCAAATCCAAAATCAGAAACAAAAACTAGTAATCCAAAACTGAACTCAAAAAGCAACTCCAATATTCCACAGACAGGGCAAGACAGGACAAGGCAGGGCACAAGACAGGACTAAGGTACACGCTGCATAAACTGAGCACACTGAACAATGACCGGACAAGGACTAAACAGACACACCAGGTATATATACACATATGGGACTAACGAGCAGGGCGGGAGCAAAACAGGTGAGTGGGATCAGGGCTAACGAAGCAGGTAGAGAGACAGCATGGGGAAAGAGAGACACACACACACACACACACACACATGCAAAACACAAGACCATACATTAACTGGAACACAAGGTATTTAGTGGAAAAGCAAAAGGAACAGAGGAACTACAGGAGGAACAGACACCAGCAAACAGATCACAAATAAATACAAGGAACACAGACTGAAGATGGGAACTAAACAGAACTCAGGTAGACATGGGGCAAAATAACACAGACCAGAGGTAAACTGAAAGACATGAACTGCGACATAGAACTAACAGAACACAAGATACAGTATACATACAGTATACATGTTAGAGAGACTGATTAGGCTATGTGTTATCCACACTGCACTTTAGAGACTTTAGCAACCAATGACAGTTACAGGTGGGCGAGGATATCACTTCGTGTTGAAAAGTGGTGGGCACATTTTAGGGCTCAGATAAGAATTGTGACAAAACACTTAGCAACATCCAGAATACTGGAGTCATGAGAACAAGACTATAAGATATTTTACTATTTAAATAAATATTCCTTGATGAAATATACAATTGTGGGGTCTGGGAGTCCATCCCCAGAAAATTGTGAGCATTAAACACTTCATTTTCTGCATTCAGGAGACTTTTTTGCACAAATTTATGGTGGAAATGTTTTTATTTATAAAAGGCAAACAAAATTCAGGTGGCAGGTGTCAATTCAGAATTTAATGATAAAATGCAGTAGCCTAATCAGTATATTTTTTAACCTAAGTAATTGTTTTTTGGACAATGCAGATCCTTTTATTTCAATATTTACATTATTTTTCAAGTTTTCTTATTGTGCCAAAAAACCTTTCCCATAGCACTCACATTTGTTATTTAACATTTCTTGTTGCAAGCTATTTTTCAGAACAACTTTAACAAATGCTTTCAAAAAGTGGTGGGGACATGTCCTCAGGTGTAAATGACACCTATGTAGGTGGGGAGAATAGACTGATAGAAAATCAGTCTAATGTTTGGTGTTAATCACCATCTAATTCAGCCAGTTAGGAGCTGCATTTAGCCTTAGATGTTATATGAATCTGGTTTTATCAGCTTGTAATTTTCAATGCACATTTAAGAGTGTAAGTTGCAACTATTATTAACAATAATGGAAAACTAAAGTTTATCAGTAGCAGTAACAGCAATGAACATAGGCCTATGTTCTTTCACCATCACTCATTTATTACAGAATATTATAAACAGTGAGGACACAAAAAGTGATCCACATCATCTCAAGCACACTTATCTTCCAAAACTATTGTCAAACTAACTACTGTATCAGCTTAAATGTATGAGCAAGCATCCAGGAACTGCTACTACTGTAGCTACACCCCCCGTTACTCCGCCCAGTAAACTTTGAAGAAAATATAGCAGCAGCTAACACAGTGTAAGCACTATAGCACTTGCGTATAAAAGTAGGAGTCCCCTGACGCGTCTTCATTTGGTACAACGAGGAAGTCCCTTTTAACAGCTCCTATGAACACGATGAAGTTGTCGATGATGCTTGTCGTTTTGCTGTGTCTCCGTGAAGTCACCTCTGCAGGTAGGTTTCTGCTTGAGTGAAGAGGTAGATTAGCCTCTATGCCGTTTATTGATAAAAAAAAAAAAACTACAGTCCCGCCTGGTGCATTTATTTCGCTCATTATCGAGTTCATTTTGTTAATTGGATCTCTGAATCTGCCTCATCACATGACTGTACATTTTTTCGACATTGTCAACTGAGCAGCAATCACAAACATTTCTTCAAAAGTGACAGATGTTTTTGAATGCCGCACACAAGCAGGTACGGGGCGATGTGATTCATAGGCCCTACTTCTGAATCATTAGCCCTGGGGTTGACTGTGAAAATATCAGGCATGTTTGTCTTGTAATAATAATAATTATTAGCCTGTTATTATCAACAGCTGCGGCTGTGTTTGCGACCTGAAAATTATTTTCTCCGTGAGAGGGAAAAATATAGAAAGTTGCGTGGCGCTGCGGAGAGCGCCAGCTGCGCTAGTGCATGGATCATACTTAGGCTAATATTCATCCAGCCTGAGTTAAGATCCAGTACGAACGACAGGGCGTCGGTCGTACTGGACAGGGCGTCGGTCGTACTGCAACACGCTCACTTCACACCGGAAAGGGAGTGGGGCTGTGGACTGAACAGGGAGACAGGAGATGAAGTCTGACGCTCCGCATCCATGATGATAGAGATTATTGTCAATAGCATGCTGTCAATATTTTAGAGACCCCCCAAAATATCACAAATCATGCTTGTAGGGGAGATAATGTCTTATTAAGGGGAGCCAAGCTCCCCCTGGCTCCCCCTTAGTGCGCACCCTAGGCGTTAAATTTGCGATTTCAAATTTGCTGTGTGTAGGCCTGCTCGGCTGGTCAATGCAGCTGTTAAATCTCAACACGGATTTTAAGCTTCACGCTGTAGCAAATTGTCTTATCTGCTTGACTGAACATGCATTTTTGTTCTTTAGTTTAATATTTTGAATACGTTTGTTTGTGTGATTGCGGCAAAAAGTCAAACTGAGATCAAGCAAATTAGTTTTCTTCAGGAATGGAAACTTTTCAAGTTCCTCTTTATAACTGTCGGCTACTTTTACTCTTTATTCGAGTGTTTTGGGGGCCAGTAATCTGTTTTAACTTAGCATTTTTTCTGTCAGTACAAATGGTCAGTTCATTAGGCCTACAACTCTATATTTTGCTGCATTAACTGAAATCAGCTGTCATCCGAGATTTGTTGTGCAGGAGAGGTGCGCTTGTGTCTGATACTTGCCCAATTCAGCTGGGCAGATGCAAACTATTCGGAACTCAAGCAAATACCTTTTTTATAATTGTTTAAGCATCGCCCTGCAGACATTCTTTCACTTTCCATTTTTTATCGCTTCTCTGCAGAAGCTACTTGCTGTAACATCTGGACTAAGTGTAGCCTAATTCGCATTTCTTTTTGTTTTATAGCAGTCTCCCTCTACTTAATTCAACAACTTGCTGCTGTGTTATTACCATAATAATTATTTACGTTGCAAAGATTATGTTCGTAGATGCTTTAGAATAATCCAGGCGCGGGGCTGGTGGCTCACTGCAGAGGGGCAGAGGACCTAGTTGTCCCTCAGCCTATACGAAACTTTGTACTAAATGTTACGAAAAAACAGAGAGTGAAACAGAAATACAACAGACAGGCTGTGAGGTGCTTTCACACCTGTAGTTCGTTTCATCTGGTCCTGACCAAGGGACCAACTAGGCTATAGTGTTGCATTTTAGTTCTAGTTCGGTGATTTGTTTACACTTTTTTACAAACCGAGACCATGATGTTATACAGACTGACAGGTAACTCGTTGATAGTTTAGATCAGGGGTATTTAATTAAAATTCAAAGCGGTTAGAGAAAGTTTCCCGCAGCAAAGGTGCGGAACATCAAAACGATAACCCTGCATTATCATTCAGTATCATAACATATATAGTTGTATCAACATATGTTTTTAGTCAACAACGGACTGTCAAATCAAATAATATTTCAGGAATATTTACTGTCAGTTTTTACATCAAACTGGAGGGATAATAAATAATAACTACTCTTCTAAATTTCATTATGTAAACTTAAATAAAGTGTAAAAAATATAAAAAGTGTAGCTTGAAGTGATAAAGTGCAGTCTTAACCAATTTTATAATAAGCACTGAACACATCTTAACAAATGAACAGCTGTAATGACTCCTCTTCTCTTTCATTCACTCTCATATTCCACTTTCCTACTTTGGCAAGCATCGAAATGCGCAGATTTGATTGGCTGAGCAGCGTCACATGACACGAAGGGAGCACATGCGATTGGTCTGTGAGTTTCCTGGGCCGCTAAACCAACAGTAAATGCTAGAAAAGCTGTGCGGGTTAAAGTAGAAACGCTCCGTCGCGAGGTATAATTCTCAATAGCCTAATAAATCGGCTGTAGGTCGGCATTCCGGAGAGGGCAGCGGCTGGGTCCGGATCCGGATCGCGGTCCACCTCTTAGTGACCTCTGGTTTAGGCGATTGCCATCCTGCATCATCAGAGACAGGCCTAATCTGAGTTTATGGGGGTCTCTAATAGACTAACTAACGTTACCGGCGGAGTTAAATAAATAAACAATAAAGAGAGAGAGAAATTCAAATTTATATCTGACACAGAAACTCCCGTAGCCTAATTACTGGGAAAAATGCCCAAATGTCAAATAATTGCTGCAAAATATCTTCTCATGCCATGAACTGAGGACAACCAGTGGAAACTCAGACTGATAAATAATTGTAATTTTCAAATTATTATCATTTTGATTGTTTGATATTTTAGTAATTGTTGTGTCTTTAAATCTCACATTTGACACTGATTTTTTAAGGGTTTTTTTTGGTTTATTAATATATATACTCACATGTTTACGGTTTTATCTATTTATTTACTTTTTTTTTAGTTAATATACTATTACAATTACAAACACACACGTTACTGTGTCATTTACTTAACTTATTTAAAAATTTAAAAAAATTTTAACACACACACACACATGCTCATATATTTACTTTTATTTTAATATTTATTTTTACAGAATTTTTATTTATTTATTTATTATTAACAAACACAAACACAAATTTTACTTTTTTATTTCCTTATCTAACGAAATGTCGGCCTATGAAATTAATTGTCCTTATATAATTTATATGTAGCTTTGGCAATATTGTTGTTATACATTCATGCCAATAAAGCTGAAAGCTAATTTGAATTTGTGAGAGAGAGAAGGAAGTGATTGCTTGTGATTCAACATTCGAATGCAAACACACACACGCGCGCACTCAGCGTCCACTAATTGCCCAAACTAACCCTGTTTCTGTACTTCTGTTCTTCTTGGTGTCGCAATTCAGTAATAAAAGTAGGCCAAAGTAGAGTAGTTTCAGTGTAAGCCCCAAAGCCGAGCAACTGGGCGTTTGTGATGTGAAATGTTGAAATGAGTCCGGCTAAGTTAGGGTCTGCATGTGTAGACCTACACGTCGCTCGGTGCACCAGTCTGTTTGCTTTTCCTGGGTGTATCGGCCTAAATAACTGTTGGCCCCACTTGCTGGTGGTCAAAGAGTTTTTATTTTCCAATTTCTTATGTATACTTTATGATCCGAGTAAGGAATAAGTGAGGAATATCTATGGCTGTATATTAGCTGTTAAGGTCGGTAGAGGTGATGCAGAGGGACAGAGTGATGATGATCCCAGTCATGAAGAATGAGCAGCAGCAGGAGGAGGAGAAGGACAACTGAACCAGAAAACAAACAGTGACAGGTAAAGGGGCAGTGTGCAGGGCTGAGTAGGCAATCAGATAGAATTTGAAAATAGATAAATGTTATATTTATTACTGATTTTCTTATAACGCATATGTAGTTGTACAAACAGCAGAGGCACAGTCCAGCAAAGGGGAAGCTGAGCCAGGAAGAGGCCTACTCAGAGCTGAAGATGAGGGATTTGATTTTTATGTAAACACTATGCAGGCTTGCCTGACCTGGTCCTGTTCAGCACAGTGTTGCCTTGCTTGTACAAACTGAAGAAGCAGGTGGTGTCATCCTAAAGTTTCTTGAAGGTCTTCAGCATAATCTGATTCATTTTATACAGCAAAACACTATTAGTATTAGAATAATTGCAGACTCGCATAAAATTGTTCTCCATCTCAAAGGCTGAATTTCAGTACCAGGACATCCCTGGTATAGCAGCATGAACATACCTGTCAACCCTCTCGTTTTGCCCAGGATTCTCCTGTATGTTAACCTTTCTGGGCGAAAAAACTGATGCGCGAATTTGAAATGCTACCTTCCCCTCCGGTAAAGCCAGTTGCATTATGTCACATAAGAACATTAGCTTCAACAGAGAGGGGAAGTCAACGGCACCTGCCAATAAAACAAGAACAACAGCAAAGTGAGGGGACAGGATGGATGATGCAAGGCTCTAGAGAACATTTCACTCGCATATATTCCAAAATTATTAATACATGGGAAGCGGGAAAATTATTTACGAGCACAGTGTGCAAGTGAAGACCAACCCTAACTGTTCTGCATGAATGGTTAGGATTATTAATTAGTATTTACTTTAGCATTAACTAAAGGTCTGATCCTTGTTTCCATCGCTCAAGTTGAAAAATTTGAACACAAGCGAACCAGCAAATTGACTTTGCTTCTTTGCATTGACTTTGTATGCAATCAAGCTGCTTAAAACGCTGGACTCGCTTGCGAGAACACAGCATAATGAGCATTTGCAGTGGGCTGCACATCGCAGAAGCAAGAAAATGTTTATGGCTCATGTGCTTGTTGAGCAAATTTCATTAAGGCAAATGCCTGCTATCATTCCGTTATCAAGTTTGCATGAATTCATATTTTCATTTCCTTAATTTCTGTAAAGATTTGCTTTACATTTGGATGGAAACTCAGCTACAGTTTAAAAGCTACGTTTGTTTCCACAGGAGAGTCTGATGTGATTGGCTCACATGAACCAGTTAAAGCAGTACTTGGTGATGATGTCATTCTGCCATGCCAACTGGAGCCACCATTTGATGTGACGACTCAAATGGTGGAGTGGAAATACAATGAAAGCACTGTGCACCTATATAGACATAGGAAGGACAGTCCAGCTGAGGCGAACCAGAAGTTCAGAGGTAGAACATCTCTCTTCCCTGATGAAATGATCAGAGGAAACATTTCACTGAAACTGACCAACGTCACTGAACAGGATGCAGGAAATTACAGCTGCTCTGTTCGCAAACTGCACAGTCAGGTCAGGGAAGGCTACGTTACCCTCATTGTTGGTAAGTACAGCTAACTTAATACACATTAAAATTAATATTTGTAACAAGCTAAAACTATTTTAGCACTTAAACACAAGGAACACAATTACAATTTAACATTTTTTTTACCAGAGAAAAAGCCGGAACCTGTTGGAAATCAGACAGTAAGTGAATATCTTGACTTCTGTTTATTTGTATCTCCATCAGCTGTCACAAACAAGTCTACATTTTCTGTGGGTTAGAAGTTATACACATATTTTAATATCATATTTCGTTTTTTTAGTCTTTATTGTACCCTATAGTACACCTGTGTCATTTGTTCTACAATAAACTTTAATGTTTGACTGAGTTTAAAGTAAGTTCAGGCCTTATCGGTGTGGTCTGAGAAGACAAATTAGTTCATTATGTGTTAAACTGGTGTCACATTTAAAGATTTAATTCAGAAATCCTCTAATAAGTTTTGAGTTTAAGACTGAGCTGTCCTTGCCCGGATTTGTTCTTATTCTTCTACACTTTTTTGTCTTTAATTTAAAGTCACGATAAATTATTTTTTTATAATAACATACGAAATGGCAAAGTGACAACAATTTGACAATTGGAAAGGTGTCTCTGGTAGTGATGAGCATCATAGTGAGTTTAAGCTCACTGTTCACTGGACTGGTTCAGCAGCAGGCAGCTGTTTTCAGAGAAAACACTGTAAAACCCTCTGTACACAATCTCTTCAGCAGCAAACAGCAGACAGACACAGAGACTAGATGATGAACTTAGTGGAGCATTTAGCAGTTGAAGCCCCAGATATTTCCCTCACGAGGTGGTGGAGACTGAAACAGAGCTCAAAGAGAGAATATTGGTAAATGCTGGATGTGGAAATAAGGAACTTGTTTTCTAAGAATTTCAACATGTGAAATTGTTTTAATATAAAAAATGTTAAATGTTTTAATTGTTTAATATCACGGTTAGAAACGTTCATTTTGAGCACCATAACTGAGAGGTTAACAGCCCAGGAAACCTTTGCAGGTGTTACTAAGCCGGTTGGAGCTCTTCTTAGGTCAACATTTCTGTATTATAAATTTTTTAGATGAGATACTGGAGTTTTGAATTCCATGAGCTGCTGAGCCCATTGTACTGATATTTCAGGAGATTATTCTAAAGGGTAAAACTGTTTTGTACTGAAACAGATTCTAACAGTTGGTGGGATGGTTTCTTGTCTAAGTCTGCTTTCTCCACAATGAAGAACACATTTTGACATCTTTCTTCCATTCTCCCAGAAGGTGACCCAGGCATTGCCACCGGTGGTATTGTTGGCATTTTTGTTGCCGCCGTTGTTGCTGTATTAAGGAAGAATCAGTAAGTCACACATTTCTCTTCTCTTCATTTTTCCTGTTTAAAAGGATAAGTTCACATTGTCTGTCGTAAAACAACAATCCCATATGTGCAGTGTAACAGGTTTTCTTGCAGTAGTCATTTCTCCTGTTCATGCTTGATAGTAAAGAATCAATTCTTAATGCACTGCATGTAAGTAATGGGGAACAAAATCCACAGCCATTGTAAATTTCCACTGAATGAAGCCTTAGCTTGATGCTCCATCCACTCCCTTTGTCCAAATCCACATCAATAAATCCACAGAACCACTCAAAACATCAGCACAGGAAAATTAAACAAAAATAAAAATGAATAATTAAAGGCAGAGGGTGAGAGAAAGGTCAAAATCTGTGTGGCTCCACTCTCTGTTTACCTCACTGTCCACAAACTCTCATGAGATTATTCCCCAGCAATTACAGATGCATGCGGTTAAAGGTAAAAGGCAATAACAGTCTATTCCCCAAATATTACCAATGTAATATAAATGCACTCTAAATTATCCACACACATTTTAGATAATCATACAATTACTTTTTTGCATTAATGTAAATATTAACTGCATAAACCTGTAAATATTCCCTTCAATTCCCTCTCTGAATCATATAAATTACTGTTTAACACATAAATTAAAAATTAACTGTATTTAGTGTAGGCTCTTAAAATCCTATCATGTAGAAATTTATTCAAAAGTTTATCTAAAGCTAATATGAAGCTTTAGCACTCTGTGTAAGACAAGTCAAGTCAGTATCTCCTAAGTTAGTTTCTTTAGTTAACATTTCTAAAGTTTCTAGTTTATTTAGTCAACATCACTGTTTACACCACATTCAATTTATTTACATGGGCAGTGATTATGGTCAGCATACCTGATGCAATAGTCATGTATTCTTCATTCATAGGTCAAAAAAACCTTGCTCTTCCAAAAGCACAACTGTAGGGTTAGCCGGTTGAGATGCAAGTCAGGGTCAGGTTTAGGCACTAACATTTTGCATGGTTATGGTAAGGGTGGGGAGCTTATGGGGGTTGTCAACACCTTTAACACAAATGTAGTTAGCTAGCACTTCCAGTCTGTACTGCAGCCCAAAGAGTCACGAACAGGCGTATCCGGAAGCATCTCACAGAGACGCTGAAGGGTACCTTTAGCATCAAATAACTATGCTTTGTCAGGTTTTCTGAAAGCGTTGGTATTGGGTACCCTGAGATGAGAACAGTTTGGCTATGCCTACATGCTCACAGACGTCCCAGGGTCAGGGTTAAAATTTTGGATATATTCACACACTTTTATTAAAACGATGAATTAAACGTTGAAATTTATTTTGCAATAGGCTGTATGTTAACTTATTGGGAGAAAACAGGCATTTCTATGTAAAAGCAAACGTTAAGCACCCCCACATTGCCACAATGGCACGATCCTTGTTTGCTGTTAAGCTTCAACTGTGAGATAGACAGTGGAATCCAGCTCCGCCATCAAAGCATCCGCTCTTCGACTATTCAGGGTCAGCCCTACTAGCAGTTAAAGGTTTAAGGTAATATCAGCAGTTGTTTATTTTGAAGGCAGTCAGCGGGAAATACATAGCTTAACACTAATTTGCATAGTTGGCTACAACATTTATTATCAACATTAGCACCTATAGGTACAATGTTAGATTATATTGATCATTACCCAGCTTAACATCAGTAAACACAGCCGCTTTGGATAAAAGCATCATCTAATTGACTAATAATTGTTATTTTGTGACTAATTATTTATTCAAATGTTTTTAGCAGTTTCCACTGGAAGCAGCGTAGCAACAATAACATTAAATAACCATGTCACTCTCACTACTGTCTTTTCTCTACATGGTAAAGTGTCTGAGAGATTTCCGGCTGGGGATTGGCTGGTTTTCGAGGAAGTTCTGGCTGATCCCGCCTCCCACATCAGAGGTCCCCGATTGCAGCGGCGCAACAACCCTCCTCCAATTCCTGAGCTACTGCAAGTCTGCCTTCGAGCACCTCCGGTTCAAATAGGCTGGGGCGAGTTCAGCACCGACACAACGTAGCAAAATGTTTTTTTCAACGGAAACGGTGGTTCCCTGACCACCTTGTAGTGTACGCAAGCACACTGCATTTCTCTGCCTTTTTAACACTGTTGTGTTTACAAACTTGTCGCAGAAAGTTGCGCAATGTTGCAAGGAAACATGTCGTTCAATCAGAAAACATTTTGAGATTGAACTCGCCCCTGGTCTGCTGCTATGTCAAGGCAGCTATTATTCCCCTTGTAGTTTAACTCGGTGCGGGTCATTGTATTGAACCCTGTGTGTTTGCCCAGTTTCTGTTTTGACTTTTGTTGTTTTGAGTCCTGGGGCCTCTCCTTTTCATCACATACATTTTACCACTTGGCAATATTTTCCGTAGATTTAACATTCAATTTCACTGTTTCGCGGATGACACCCAGCTCTATCTTTCCAGTAAACCAAATTCCATATTTCCCCCCTCTTCTCTCATCTCCTGCATACAAGAAATAAAATCCTGGCTAAGCTCTAATTTCTTAAAATTGAATACAGATAAAACAGAACTCCTTGTCATTGGCTCTAAAAATACACTCTCTAAATTTGACAGCTTTTCTCTCATTATTGACGATACCGCTGTTTCCCTTTCATCCCGGGTCAAGAGTCTGGGTGTCATCCTCGACAGTACACTATTGTTTCAATCTCACATAAACAGCATCACACGGTCAGCTTACTTCCATCTTCGCAATATTAACCATCTCCGCCCCTCTCTTACTACTGACTCTGCTTCCATCCTTGTTCACAGTTTGGTTACTTCGCGTATTGACTATTGCAACTCTCTTTTCTTTGGTCTCCCTCACAAAACCCTACATAAGCTTCAGTTGGTCCAGAATTCGGCAGCACGTGTTATAACCAAACCTTCTTCTTTTTTTCATCATATTACTCCAATTCTTCAACAATTACATTGACTGCCAGTTCAACGTAGAATTGAGTTCAAAATTCTCATGCTTACTTATAAGGCCATCCATAATCTTGCTCCTCCTTACATCTCGGACCTCCTTCATGTTGTTACTCTGCCTCGTACTCTCCGTTCTTCGTCTTCTATTCATCTTTCTGTCCGCCTCAGTACTATGGGGAGCAGAGCCTTCTGTTGCTCTGCACCCAAACTGTGGAACTCTCTTCCATCTCACATTAGGAACGTTAACTCACTCACAGAATTTAAATCCATACTTAAGACCTATCTGTTCAAAATGTCTTATTCATTGTGAAACATCCATTGTCCTGTTTACTTGTATCTCTGTTATATTCTATGCTTTATTTATTTATTTATTTTTTCAGACATACAAGATTTTTTATAATCTTGTATATCTGTTGTTTTTACTTTGTACAGCGACCTTGAGTGTCCAGAAAGGCGCTTTTAAATAAAATGTATTATTATTATTATTATTATTATTATTATTATTATTATTATTATTGTATGATGTCAGGTTGATCTGGGTCAAACTTCTTTACATGTCTCATTGTCATTTATATCGATTCAATTTCCACCGCGACATATTCACAAATGTGTCCCCTAGTTTCTCCAGAGGTGTGTGACCTCAGAGCTGTGACCTGACTTACAGTATATAGCAATTGTAAGTTGCTTTGGATAAAAAGCATCAGTTTGAATGTAATGTAAATGTAAAGTTTCCTTTGCAGATTTCTCTGCTGGGTTGATAAAATAATCACCCTTTTCACACCAATTCTGACTGTATTACTTTCTTATTTGCTGCCTCAGACAGGCTAGAGGCTGCTTGTTTTTAACATGTGCAGCTGGAAATTGTGTTGAAAGCCCTTTAATCATAACTGCCACATTATTTTAACTTATGTAAATGTATATAAACATGTGTTGTCCAGTGGACAAAGAACAGAAAATGCTCATAACATGAGCCTTGGAAATCACTGACTAATAACTTGTGTGTTGTATATTACGTGTGTAGGACATGGAAAACAACGGGGCAAACCCAGGGGACCATCGGAAATAATCCATTGACAGCGGGTCTAAACGAGGAAAACATCAACAACTCTGATTTATAGTGATCGACAGTAATTTGAGTTTAAAGCAGCACACCACAAAGCTTGTGTAATCGTGTTTTACCATCTGAGAAATTTATGAAAAATACAATCAATCTTAACTTAACTGATTACTTCAACAGACTTTTTTCACATATTTGACCCAATAACCTGGTGGTTTATAATAATCGGCTCCAGACTGTCCAGAACTCAGCTGCCAGGCTTTCAACCAGAACTGTTTTTTTGCCTCTGGCTACTGGCTCTCAATATTTACATTTACTAATTTGGCAGACGCTGTTATCCAAAGCAACTTACATTTGAGGAGCAACATACAAAGCATCATTACAGCCAGAGATTTCCAAGTGACAATAGGCGAGACAAGGCAAGGCAAATTTATTTATAGCACCTTCCAAAAGGTACAGTCATTCAAAGTGCTTTACAGACACAACGATACAAAAACAAGCTGGTAAAAATGCCAGCAGCGTGACGAGGCGCTGAGCGTTTTTTTCCAGTTGCCGAGAGTTGTAAAATGTTCAACTTTGGGAAAACGCTGCGCTCGTCACTGTCACTTTTTATTTAACTGTCCAAACACAGTAGAGGAGGGCGGGACAAACACCACACCGAGCACATCCGATCTTGAACGAAACGATGTGTCTACTCGCCGAGGTGTTTCCTCGCCCGCAAAATCTCATGAACCCACGATAGTTTGTGACAGTCACGTTTCAGTCTTCATGCAGTGCAAAGGCCAAAGCAAGCAGGCCTATACTTTGTGGTGACATTTTTACATTCAGTAAATTAAGTAGGCTACTCTACTTGCAGCACATCACCGCCACAGAAATTGTGTATCAGCAACCACAGCATCTCGAAAAAAACACTGCGCCTTCAAAACGCACCCTAGCGCTCCCAGATAGGCGTTTTCAGAACAGCAGGTGGTGTTTTCAGCTGGTAAAAAACGCTTTGGTGGACATGGGCCCTTAATATCCCTTCTTAAAACATACTTTTATAGGACAGCCTTTCCTGATTTTGGTTGATTTTATTTATTTTGTCTTTTCTCTCTAAATCTCTATACAATTTAGCAGTGGCTGAGAACTGTGGTTGCATAATCTCACATTAACAATTATCACAACAACAAAACACATCAATGTACATTTACAAAAATTAAACAGTCTTGTGCTTTGTCAAGTTAATATTGCAGTTAAGCTATGTGAAGCTTTGCAATGCCAAGTACATTATCAGTCCATAAAGGAAGGAAGTTGCTTTGGTTGCTAGATGTTAGCTGGTGCATCTGTTGTGTATCAGCCAGGCAGGGAAAAACTTTCAGTTGCAGTCTTTTGCTCAGTTGTGATACTGATGAGAGGGTCCAGCCTCACCTTCTGTTTTCCTCAGTTAGATGCTGGCTAACTGAGCTGGTTGCAGGATCATAAATGGGGCCTTGTTGTTGCAGCTGTAATAATAGAAAGGTTTGCTCCTAGGCCACACGGGGGAGGACTTTCTGGAGAAGTCCTGGGAAACAGTTGATGATGATTAAACTTTAGCGATGATCAAAAATTTACAACTACAGTGAGGTCCCCGTGTCCCAATATATATAATATCCTTCACAGTCATATCGTGGCTCCTCTTCCAGTACCAGCTCATCAGAAGTTCTCATTTTGCATCAGTTTGAGCTACAGGAAACCAGAGCAGAGAAAATCTTAAGTGGAGTCATTTTAAATATAGAATTTAATTTTACATAAGCAGCGTTAGAAAACATGATAAATTTCTTTTCATTCTTGCATGGCATAATCTTCGTCTTTCACTTCCCTCTTTCTGCCAGGGTTGGTGTGAGAAACAACTGTGGAGGCTCACTACCCCTCGTTAACTAGGAAGCGAGGTTTGTGAGTAAGCTGGCCATCCGGTATGCCGTGACAAATCCCTGCCAACGTCAGGTCCGTGGGGCAACTTCAACTTTTTTTTACTAATGATGAAAAAGTTGGCAGAAGGTTGAGCAACACCAGCCCAACCCTCCCTTCTCCCCAGGCCTGTTGGTGTAGGGGAGACCGGGTATGGTTGTAACATGGGGAGAGTTGTAACCACCAATTCCACCAATTAGAGATAAGATATGAGATTGGTGATCATTTCAGTATTTACCTACTTCATCCGCGATCAGGCTTGGTGGTTATCAAGTTTGGAAATAGATGCATTAAAAATATATAGAGAAAAAACAGATTTTGAGGTAAGAATGTCATTTTTTTGACCAAGACTATATTGTTTTAAGTATCTGTACTATTATAGAGAGAATTGTTTGATTTATATTAAATTGAAATGTAGTTTCTCAGGCAACATGTGATGCATTTTTTTTCCTTTCTTATTTCAAACCACTGTGCTAATACAGCTAGCTAAACATTGGCTGACAGAGATGGGGTGGGTTGTAACACTTGCTTCAAAAGTGTTAAAACCATCCCCTATAGATACAACAAGGAATTTTCTTGATTTTAATATTTTACAGTCTGGGCCCACCGAGCCTGCACTCCAGGGTTAACAGCATTCATTTGTCAGTACTGTGACCAGTACTTCCCACTCACATGCTGTTCACATGTTGGTATGTGTATCGACACTCTATCTTTTTCATACTTTGTCTCTGCCAGTGGAGAGGGCAGAGAAGTGTACGGGCAACTTGTGAGAAATTCCAGTGCGCAAGAAAAAGTCCCGGTACACCAAAGAGTAAAATATAGTAAGTATAAGTGCTTATATTGCATCCCGTTGAGTACCGGCCCACTTTAAAGGTTCAGTGTGAAATATTTCTGAGGCTCTATCTACAGAAATGCAGTATAAGATCCATAACTATGTTTTCAGTGGTGTGTAAAGACCTTATATAATAAACCATTATGTTTTTGAGTCATAACCGCGAGCATCCCCTTCCATGGACGTTGCTGTGTTGGATCGTCATTTTTCTACAGTAGCTGAAAGAAGAAGTAGTAATAATGTACTACAGGGGTCTGCAAACAAGTTTTTAAACAGAATAGCTTCAACCATCAGATGGTGGATGAGACTATAAGCCATAATTTTAGTGAGGGTTTGATCCTGCCTTCGGACATTGTCATATTTTTCTCTCTTCAACAAATCTGTTTCTCAGATAACGGCATGCACTGTTTTTGTTTCAGATTTGAGCTGCATCCATCAACCTATGGACGCTTTTGCATTTCCCCTGTATCTCTAGGCAGAGGACTTTTAGGGGAATCACGTTTTCTGTCGGCTCTTTCAGAGCTACCCTGCTGTTGGGGTAGGTTGTAACAAGGGAACACAATGCTTTTTCCATCAACTCACGAAGTCTGTGATATTCTTGTAGAGGATTAAATTGGTGCCATTTGTAGTGAACAAATGTGGGTACTTTCTTTAAAAGTTTGAGAACTCTAGCTGCAAAATTCGGTGAGTAACAGTTACTGAAGCAAAAAAGTGTTATAACCATACCCGGTCTCCCCTATTCCTTATACTCGTCTACGCAGATCTTATCCCCGCCCCATCCATCTCACACACACCACAGTGACACTGAGAGCTGGAGAACAGCATATTATTTAACATTGAATCCTGATGATCCTGTGAGCTTGTCGGGAGATTAAAGATAAAGTTATGCTGCTGTGTCTCATGCGTAAATGCGCACAGCGTGGCGTCTCTCTTCACGGGGAGACACACCCTGTTTCACCCCTGAAATTCGCTAAACGTCTTTATCCTCCAAAACTCTCACTTGCAAACAGTGGTGCTCTCAGTTAATGCGCGGCACAACGTTGTCATGTGCTTCATGTGTTTCCCAGGTCTGGACACTGACTATCGATGGATAAACAGGGGACATGTCCCCCCACCACTCTTTGAAAGCATTTGTTAAAAGTTTTCTGAAAATTAGCTGCAACATGAAATGTTCGGCTAAATAACGAATACAAATTCTATGACAACTTGAAAAATAGAAAAGCAGGAAATACATTGTAGATATAAAATAAACAGATCTGCCTTGTCCAACAAAAGTAACTTAAGCTAAACCCTTGTGTAATCAGCCACATGGTCGTAAAGCCTTTATTTAATTTGAGCTTGTTATCAATGGTTTATTAGAGGCTGGTCCTGTTTGTACGTGCGTGCATTAGCAGTGTGGCCGTGGTGGTTTATACAGTGGCCTGTTCTGGCGGGCCGGTCCGGATCAAAGTCCAGGGCTGTTTTTTACTCCCAGTCTATCCCTGTCTGAACCATGTGCTCACCAGATAAATGGCTGTCTACAACACAGTTGGCACATTCCTTGGCTGTGACATCAGTGTTTCCCACCACTATTCTGAATTCAGGGGCCCTTCTTTAACTTCAACTTTGATCTAAAATGTATGGCCTCTGTTTTACCAAAATGGAGTGACAGCTTGTTTTCAGACAACAACAGACTTTCACTCCCAACTCGTCAAATATGGACTCTTTGTCAAGACTCCTTGGCATTGCTTTTTAATGCCCTGGGCAGGCTCCTGAAATACTGGAGGCTTATGCCAGCCAAATCTTTAATATTTTCACATATTTTCTTACCTAACTAAATTAAGTCCACAAACAGCAAATGATCTCTACTTGTGTCAACCTAAAAAAATACACAGCAACTCTGTCAACTGTCTCATTTTCTGTTGCCATTTGTCAGACTGAACCTTATACCTAGCTATACGTCATTGAGATACATTTTAGTTATTTAACGTTATAGACCAACGATTATTATGATTTTATTATTACTACTGATAATAATTAACACTAATCATCTTGTGTAATGTGTAATAAAACGTTTGTAATGTTACGAGAATAAAATTTCTCTAAAATCTAATGAGAATAAAGTCATAATATTTTAACAAATGCTGTGCATTACCCTGCGTTATTGCTCTGCTGATATGGTAGTAGGCTACCCCCTTTAGACCGTCTTACAGACACAGAGCCTGTCTGGGACTGTATTCCATGAGAAAAGCGCACTGCTCTTCATCAGAGATAGAAAAACAAATCTGAAAACACTTGCAATCAGAAATAAATCTTATGTCAAACCCACACAATATTAACTTAGACCTATTAATAGAGGTGTTTATCTCACAGTCACTTCAGAGGGCATTCATTATACTACAGCAGAGAGACAGTCCCAAACAGAACAAATGTGTCATTGAGCGAGGAGGACAGAGACACATCACCGACATGTATCTGTGTCGCCAGGTGTCGCTGTCATTTGTCATGTCGCTACTTTGCAGTGGACTGTCAACACTGACTAGACACTGGCAATTCAGTAGGACTTCGCTGACAAGCCCTGAAGGTGTGAGCAATGCGCTTTCTCTCTCTCTCTCTCTCTCAGCTTATTATTCTGTTCTAATTATGTAATCATATTGTTTTTATTTTACTTCATTGTCTATCACTTTCTTACAAGTATCACCGTTCTCATATTATTCTGACGTAAAAATGAAAATGACAAACCTAAAACAAAAAATGAGTGTTTTAACTAAATTATCTCAAAATATCATGACATTCAAATGTGTCTTTGCGTCTCTGTCAGCCCTAATTTGGCCCTGACCTCTTACCCTTGTGGTGAAGTCAGACAGATGAATATATTCTGTTATTAAGATTTTCAGAGGGGTTCTTACCTCGAGCCCACCTTCGGTACATGTATATGCACACTATGAATATGGCATTGTAGAAGATGAACAGCAGGGTGGAACACAACAGCCTGGGGAGAGACATGCGAGGAGAAGGAGAAGGAGGAGGAGGAGAAGGAGGAGGGGGAGGAGAAGGGGGAGGAGTAGTAGGAGGAACATCTGGAGGCCGATCTGTGACGAAGAAAACAACCATCAGAGTTTGCAACATGAAACCTAATCAATTTTGTTTTCATCCAAATGAAAATGAAATGTATCCACAATGATGAATCACATATCAGTGCTGATATGATAATTCTGACATTTCCTTGCAATTAAAATCAGCATTTCATAGTGTTTAAAATGGCCTAACATCTATTGGTTTCAATCATCCCTGAACATTGCATGGCCAATGCTGACAGACAGTCAACTGTTTGGAACTCTCATATGTCATGAAATGTATAAAAAAAAAGAAAAACAAAAGAATATTGACACCCTGTAAAGAGAGATGGGCAGCCTTTGGGATGTCACTGAGCAACTCCTGCCTCCTACATCCATGTCACCCTGTCACAATCTGGATCTGTTTTGTCTGTGTTTTGGTCTGTTTCCTGTTTTCCAAGTCAAGTCAGGTTCATTCAAAGTGTAAAATCACCAACACCTCGGTCCCATGCCAAGACACATTTAAAAATTTGCAAAGTTGGATATAAAAAAACACATAAGATACAAATAAAATTCAGCAAAGTGCAAAGTAGCTAAAACAGGTGTGATATGATCTTTCTTACTGGTTCTAGTCAGTGTGTGAGCAGCAGCGTTTTGTATTTGCTGGAGAGACTTAAGACCATGGTTTGAGCAGCCTAATAGTATGTAGTTGCAATACTCATGCCTTAGAGTCACACGTATGCGTGGATAAGTTTCTCAGCATCGTTTTGATGCAGAATGTTTCTTATTTTCACTATATTGCGAAGATGAAAAAGGCATTCCTTGCAGTTCCCTTAATGTGGAAGGGATAACAGTAGACCTTACAGGTATAAAAATAAGTAAGATGATATGTAAATTCACCTTTCCACAATAAAAAACACAGGTATTATAATCAGTGATATTATTACATTAATAACTAAGCTAAAAGCATCAATGACACTGCACCTATTAAAGATCAACAGGAGTAACAATACAACATACAACTGTACACAATCACAAGTCCTATTAAAACCTGCTTTGTGTTGAGGTGGGGAATTCTTGAACTTTGCCTTAATTTGTTCCCTTTATATTTGTTAATTGTTAATTTGATTATAATTGTTGTTTGTGAAGGTTCAGTAAGATTTAGTGGCATCTAGTGGTGAGGGTTGTGAATTGGAACATACTGTTCACTCTTCTCCAGCCCCCTAACCAAAGAGGGCACGACAGCTACGGTGTCTGTCTCACACCACAAAAGGTGTCTCTTCTGAGACAGCAGAGAGTGGCCAGTCAAGAAATTAGGTTTCTTTAGGTATATTTATTAAGATTTATTTAGATTATTTAGTAAACCCAGATTTTATTTTGAGTTTGCCACTGACAGACAACATGGAAAATGTGAATGTGAAACACTGTCAATGTGTCTGCACCTCAGTCCATTATAAACAACATATTAAATAAAGTTTATACAAACATTGACAAGGGAAACACATTCTCTCTGTGATTATAGACCCTCGCCAAAACTGCCCGCTAGAAATAATATCTTGCCCACTGCCGGATTATGGTGCTTTAATAACGGCAAAAAATCTAAACAAGTAAATACTTTGATAGCTTTGCTTAAGAATAGCCCGCGGTTATGGAGATATAAATGGCTCATTCTAAGGTAATAAAAATATAATGGTTTATTATATAAGGTCTTTACACAACACTGAAAACATAGTTATGGATCTTATATTGCATTTCTGTTGATAGATCCTCAGAAATATTACACACTGGACCTTTAAATAAAAAATATTTATTTTATTTATGGCAATTCCTTTTTTTCTTCCTCTTTATTTTTTAGTATATCTCTATTATATATATCTAGTATATCTAATATTTCTTGATTGGAAAATGTATTCTGTTTGTTAGGTGAGGACTTTTTAAAAGCCATAAGGTTTTTTTTTTTATCCCAACTGTGCTTTTCTAAATCAGCTCTGCACAAATAAATGTTTGTAATACTAAACACCAGAGATCACACACACATTTTGTAGATGTAGAACAGAGTATCATGTCACCTCTCACAGACAGCCAGCTCTGCGGTGACTCTCCTTTTGTGGGGTGTTTACACTTGTAGAAGCCTTCGTCAAACCTGGACACCGCTGAGAGGATCATCTTCCCTGCAGGCTCATTTCTGATGAAAACATCATTTCTGTAGAACGTAGCAGAGAAATCTGACGTAGTTTCATCTTGCTTTTCCTTCTTGTAGGAACAGTTAAGTGTCAATTCATCTCCCTCTGTCACGGGAAGTGCAGGGCTCTCCAGGATCACAGCACCAGCTGAAATATAGAAGAATACCAGAGTGTTAAGAATTTACATAGTCCTATTTTGCAAAAAACAATGAAATCACAATCCAGCAGATTATAAAGCACTGCAGAAAAAAACATAAACAAGCTCCATGCACATTTAGTATTACCTGTCACTGTGATGTTGACAGTGTTGCTGTACTGTCCCTGCTCAGACTCACACCAGTACACTCCGGTGTCTGATGGGAAGGCATAGTTCATGGTGCAGGAGGACTCACCTGGGATCCCCCACCCATCCTCGCATGGTTCATACGAGCTAAAGGAGGTGTTTCTTCTCACTGTCCAGCCGCTGGAGTTTGCAGGTGGCGCACACCTCAGAGAAATGGGGTCATACTTAAAGAACTGACATCTGTTTGGAGTGACGCTCAGTGTGGCTGCAGAGGGAAATAATTAGGAATGGATTTAAAGTCTTTCTGTATGCAGCTGATTGAATGCATGCACTGAAAACAGTCTTTCATAATATTCAAACAAACATGAAAGAGATTCATCTTAATTGTAAGACACTATTTTCACATAGGCCTACTGTTATTTATTGGATGTGAAATTTTGAATAACACTCTTTTTCCCGGTGAATTGGACTTGCACTGTTTGAATAAAAGTGAGTGAGACTTTGATGTCATGCTTTCAAAACTATTGAAAGTTATACAAATTTATGATGAGTGATGACTATATCTCCCCTGATGAAATAATGAACTGTTTAGTAAAGATCTTTTGAAATAAACACACATTTTTGGTTCTTTTATGTGTGTGACACTTTAGGACATTAATGGTAATTATTGCATTAAAAAGGAAGTAAATGGTATTACATTAAAGCATTTTTACTTAACTTTCAATATGTAATGTCTATACAAACCAATATCAATCAACCGTGTTTTAAAAAACAAAAACAATTTTGTTTGACCTACAGGAGAAACATATCTTAAAGTGACACAGAATGCCTGAGAGATGCATTGACTTATATCCTGTTATAGTTTTATACACTGCTCCAAACAGTAAAGTAAACACTTAAATTACACATCGGATCTCGATGAACAAAATAGTAATAGGAAGTTCAAATTTTGCCGGGAGACACAACAAACCTTCTTGCAATAGCACATGTGCACGTGGCGTTCTGGGGGAGTTGGACTACCTGTTCAACCTGAATGGGCTGCAGGTACTGCCTCATGTTACCAGTAGTGCCAAGGACACTAGCAAAACGCAAATCTAGAGAATAATCAATCAAGAACAAAAAGAGAGCAAGTGATATTGATTCACAGTCGATTATGCTTTCTATCAGTACAGATTGATTTCCCTGAAGCTTAACTGACATGATGTTATACTGGGATGTTTAAGTGTTCACTTAATTTTTTTTAGCAGCGTATATTGAATTGTCACCTGCCAAAGGAATTTTGGGTTTACATAAAGAAAAACACTTCCACAATAAATTGGTACAGAAATATTCACCAGAATGCAGGAAATGAAGTGTTTAATGATCCAAATGTTTGCTTTCAATTCTGCATTTAAGATTTCTTAAAAATAGTGTTAAATCATTATATATATAGTTCATTATATCACCTCAACAAAAATATTGTGTCTCGTCTCACGAGCCAAGTGTTTCCTCACCCCTTTTATGCACTCGTCCCAATAAAGTCGCTTGAATAGAAATTGAAAAGAGATGATGAAACTCTCTGCCTACACGGCTCTGGAACAACCGTAGTATGGAGTACTTGTGTACCGGAGTATGCTACGCAATATGGCAGAGCCTATGGTGGAAAAAATCTAAGCGTCCAAGAGAAGTTTCTTGTGGTAAAGATAAAAAAAAATCCTCTGCATTCAGAGGAAGGATTTAAGTAAAAATAACGAAAGTGATAGATGGTGAGGACAAACACAGATGGTGCAGCTTTTCCTCGTTGACAAACACAATGCTGTGTTGCTGCTCTTGGACAATTTGGTGTGTGCAAAATATTTGCAGTAGGCTATAAAGCTATTACATTTAATCTACCAAAATTAATTTTCTCTATATTTCTGAACCCAAGCCTTGGCTAAGCTCAGCGGTAGGCATATGTCCCAAGCCCGCATTGACAGTATTTGTATACTGCAACTATCCACACTGCCAGAAGGGGGACATAAGTTTGCGCTGCAGGTTTTAACATACGTATGTACATATGTATATATATGGATCTTCAAATATGAGAAAACTTTGTGACAAATTTGGATGCACACCTTCAGGTTTGCTGTAACGTAAGATGTTCACAATACTTAGATGAGCAGAGCACAATGTTTGGCTTAGATTCATCAAGTACTACATTACAACAACACAAATCACCAAGTACTCTAAACGTTAGGTTACTCGGGGTATAGAGCAAGCAGGGGTTTTAAGGAAAGGATAACACAATCAAAGAGCAAACACAAGAGAGAGCGGGAGACAAAATCTTTTTTAAAAGTTAAATTACTCACAAAGCATTAGAAAGAGCTCCATTCTGTTTCGATTTGTCTTCCTCAATGTGAACTTGTGTCTACCACATCCTGTCAGGAAGTCCTGAATGTCATTGTGGCTGTGCCTCAGGGGGTAGAGCGGTTACCTACTTACCAGAAGGTCAGTGGTTCAATCTGCATTGCCAAAGAGTCCTTGGGCCAGACACTGAACCCCAAATTGCTGCTGACAGCTGTGACATTATGTGAATGTGTATGAATGAGTTTGTGTTTCTGTTGAGCCTCTGCTCATCAGTGTATGAATGTGTACAATGGGGTGAATGTGACAGACTAGGAAGGCTCTATACAAATTCAAACCATTTACCATTGCAGAACATAAACGTAAAAATATTATCAATGATCGATCTAAATTTTCAAAACATTTAAAAAAAACATTTAAAAAATGGACCTAGGCCTGTGTAAAATCAGTGGAGTGTTTCTTTAGGACAATGCTTTATCCAGACAATACAACATTTACATCAAATATAATAATGCACATTTGTACTATTTCTTTTACAAAACCTCACTCCTGAAAGAAGCAGCCATGTGGACTTAAGGTTATGTTAAGTTCTGTTTAGTTGACCTCAGCAGCTCTACAGGAAACCTGACCATCCACCGTGTCTCCAAATCTGATGAAGGACTCTTCAAGTGCAACGTGTCTGGAGCTGATTCACCAGACAGCTGGCTGACCGTCAGAGGTGAGGTTGGCCTTTTTAAACAACTCCGTACTGTGAACACTCGGTCTTACATGAACACATTTTCTGTCAGTTAGTTCACAGGAGTCCATCTGCATTACCTTCTTGTTGATGTAGCCACTACCTTCAAGGCTAGTTGGTGAACTCATGGGGCTGAGCTATTTGGCTTGGAGCTGTGTCAACCTTAGCAAATGCACTTCTTATTATTGTATTGTTACTTACCATGACCTTCCAAGGGACTGTAGATGCGACCTGTACCAGATTATAGCTTGAAGCTATAATCTGGTACAGTGCATCAAATGGTAACGTTTATGTTTTACTGTACGCTGTCCCTTTTAAATAAAGAATAAATTAAATTAAATGTTTAGTCAGGTAATGTTGTAGTGTTGTGTTTTTTTAATCCAAACCATGATCTTTCCCCAATCCTAACCAAGGAGTTTTGGTGCCTAAATCTAACCAAATTGTGACTTTTCACAACATTAACCACTAGTTGTATTTTGAATGCAGAATGCACAATGATTGGGCCATTTGTGTTTAAAAAAAATATAACTGCAGTCTGTTAATTGATTTTATTTATTTTCACCAGGAGTGTCATTTTAACATGAAAACACACCTTCAAAAAGGTAGAACAAAGACATGTTGCAGGCTAACAAATGGGCTAATTTTAACTACTACTGAATTTGGTTCACTACACACTCTCTGCTTCACAGGGATCTTGTTCTTGGAAAATGTGCTGGTTTGCTATCTCACCACGAAACAATTGAGAGGACTGATTTTAAAGTAATATAAATGTTGATATAAATGTCTGTTTGTTTAGCCCAGCTCAAAGCAGCCTGGTACACAGAACTTGTTGTTTTGTTGCATTGAGGTCAACCTGTGGTATTTTTGTTGTGACACAGGACGTCCTGAACCGCCTAAATTTTCTCTCTCATCTTTAACTGGCCTCTAGAACAACGAGTCTATCTGATGTTTAGACTTCAGTGCTTCATCATATTGGAATCTATTATTATCCATGAGTTGTACTCTAATCTGTGGAGCCAGTGAGTTCTTGAAAACCTTCTTGTAAGACTCCCAGAGAACACTGATATCTGCTAGCCTGACGCCTGAGCTATCTACCTCATCAGTCTATCAGCTGTTGTCTCCCTAACAAGGACAAGTACATGTGAGAAATAACTAGAGCTGGAAGGTCAGTGAACGCTTGTGAGGTCAAATAATATCTCTAAGCTAGACCTGTCTTACTAACGATAATATTATTATTTATTATTATTATATATTACTAATAATTTTAACAGTCAGTGTCGAGCACGAACACGGAGGCAATAGGAGTTAGCTACATGATTAATGGGATACGAATGCAGGCCTGCCCACAGAAATGATTGGGCCCCTGAAAAAAGTCCAGTAAATGGGCCCTCCACAAATTGTCTTTACTCATGTCAACACATGCTGTGCTCTCTCTCTACCTCCCACATAAACATATACATGGCCTGCCGCATGCGGTGCTCTTTTGATGTTTTGAGGTTGTGCAACAAATATTACTCATACAATTTTCAGGAGAGGGGCTTTTCATTATGAAACAGGCTATATTTTACTAAAGTATTTTTTGTTATTCTAATAAGTAATGGTAAGTTGTTTTGGTTCAAAATTAAATTTGGTTATCTTTGCTTATATTTAGAGTGAACATCATTAGTGCTGGTCTGCATGAGCCCCCCTAGCAGCTGGGCCCCATAATGCTTTCCCCTTTCCCCCCCCTTATGGGCGGCCCTGTACGAACGCATACAGATGGAAAAGGAGAGGAGCTCAGTGCATCATGGGACATGTCCCAGCAGTCTACATCTTTAGCAGTAAATGTGGAGTGAAAGTTAAATTTTATTGTATCCAAGTTGAAAGTCAAGTCAAAATCCACTCACCACCTGATTTTCAACTTGGAAATCTCCATGACAGCTGAGCAGATTCATTCTGCCGACAAAGGCCACAAGATGCAGTTAGCTGGCTCCAAAAAAGGCTGGTAGAGTGGACTTTAAGATTATTATCAACAGGCTGGTTTAGTCAACACGGTGGGAATTGGGAGTGTCTCCGCCAACATAACTATGACTGCAATGTTAAAGTTAAAACAAGCTTTAAGGTTCATGAAGTCTTTCACTTTCACTATTCATTTTCAATAGAGCATTACAGTGTGTTTGTAAAGCATGTTTACACAACAACTTTGGGTTTGGTTTGGACAAACCTTATTCATACAGGTAAATTTGCCGTACAGAACAAATACAACAGATCTGACCAATCTATTTTTGCAGTTTTTTCCAGCTTGGTATCAACATATGGGATATAAAAAACACACTGATTTCTTAAAGGTCCAGTGTGTAATATTTAGGAGGATGTTTTGACAGAAATGCAATATAATATACATATCTATGTGGTAATTTTACTTTAATTGATTTTATTTTTTTACCATTTTTTTGCTTCTTTATACTAACACTCTACATATCAGAGGGAAATGGCGTCATGTGGCAGCTACACCGTGTTAATAATTACTAATCACTTCATCAGTTCCATACATACGGGTCAAAGAGGCCAACTGAAGGTGCTGTGACTGAGGTCTGATGAAAACGCTGATTGATTGGCGTTCGCATGTAAAGATTTTCATATAAAAACATATAATCAGCTTATAGTTCAAACTGTATATAAATGTTAAAAAGTGACCTTAACTCATATGTTTGAGTTAATTTACTAAAAAATAATCACACAGTAATTACATGTTTAAATATTTTGATTCTCCGCTGAATCTCTACCTCTGTGGTTTTCATCACATGTACTTCAGTCGAAGTCCTCCTGGCTTCTGATCGGTTTTGATTTACATGAGCTGTAAGCCTTAATCAAAACATATAAAAAGGCTTGAAGTTTCAATGTACTTTTCCATGATACTTTTTGAGATGCACCTGTGTGTGTTGTAACATTTTATTGCCTGTATTTCAACATATATTTAGGACCTGCTGCACAGTGTAGCAGTCATTTAAACACTGTTTTATTGAGGGTAAAATGTAACAAAGACATCAAAAACCTTTACTTTTAACCCACATATAAAGCCCTCTATTAACATATTTTACAAACATTTCCTGTTGTGGCTTATAAAGTTACTTCACACAGGTCTTGATCACAGCACACTGAAGGAAATGGGCTTATAATTGCTCTAAACCCTCCTGAAACTGTGATTCTCAGGGCTTTTTATCTTGTATTTGTGGGGCAACTGTAGACTGACAGATCAAAAGATAAAGGCTGAAGAAAACCACTGTCTATAATCCAGTGAGGTCTCCCTATGCCAATCAAAGAAATTGACTTGTAGTTGAAACTTTATCCAGCTCACTGGGTAGGTTCACTAATTTGAAGCATTTGAAACTATCAAATAGAGACATCTGCTAGCCAAACATTGACACTGAACTGAAAGAGTGGAGTCAAAATACATGCAACCTGCTGGAAAAAGATGGAAAATAACAGGATGAAAATCCAGCAAAGACACATACATGTGTATTTTTTGTGAATTAAGTGTAAAGTTACAAAATGACATCAGTTAACTGTTACAGAAACAAATGTTGTTTAAATGGCATGAACACATTAGATCATGTGATAACTTCAGGTCTGTTTAGTTGTCCTGGTTTTCTTTTTGTCTAAAATCAGCCGTGTACGACAGAAACCTTCAGTGTGAAAACAAACAACACATTTTAACAATCTTTCCTGAGTTTACAACCAGACCAGCCATATAAAAGCTTATGTATTGTATATCGTTATGTTTTCCTTGTTGACACACATATACAGATGCTTCTGTATCGATACGTCAGCAAATGAGGTGACGCAAAAAGAAACAGCGAATGCCCAACTCTAGCTTTAAAACACTAGGCTGACATAACTTACAGGGAACAGTTGCTGTTGAGGGGTTGCTATGGATGCGGCTGCTGCTGTTGTTGTGTTGTTGTTGATACTACTGGAGGTGATCTGTGACTACAGATATTAAAACAACTATAGGATATATATATTAGCTGATTAAACAATTATGTGACCATAAAAACATTGTTGAGTGTTTGGGACCAGCTCACAGTGACTGAGCTGCTGTAATACTGCAGCCACTACCAGGCTGACTGCTGGGGAGACGCTCACAGAGCTGCACACCGAGAGCTGCAGGTGGAGGAAATAAGATACCAGATTTAAAAAAGTGTGGGAAATAATCTGAGGAGGAAACATTAATGGGGAAAGGATGAGGGAAAATCAAAGTAAAGAGTGAAGAAGAAACGGCCCTGTTAGATTTCAGAAAAATGAATGAAATATTTGTGAATCTTATTTCCTCCACCTGCAGCTCTTAGTGTGCAGCTGGCTCCCAAACACTCAACAATCTTTACATCTTTTCATGGTCACATAATTGTTTAATCAGCTAATATATATCCTATGTTTGTTTTAACAATTCATACATTTTTCTGAAATCTTATAGGGCCATTTCTTCTTCACTCTTTACTTTATGTCAGGAATATTATTTATTTTAAATCGGCACTGACATTTTTATATGTATTTCCAGTTATTGAGTTTTTATTGGTAGTATTAGTTGAGCTGTTGTAAACACTACTGTTATTGTCAAATGTACATATATTCAATACAGTTCTGAATTTAATGATAGTTTTTTTTAAAGGGCTGAAGGCTATAAGTCAGAGGAATAGAGGAAAATAAAATTTCACCAGTGTTGTTATACTTATTTTAAGGCACAAGGGTTTATTAAGTTACTTTAATAATCCTGGTTCAAGTGCAAAGATTTTAGTCAAATCACATAGAAAAGATCAGACCTCTCGACGCCCGTGAAACTTTTCTCCCTCAAACAGAACGAAGTGAACAGAGCACCTTAGTTTATAGAGTAGAAGTAACGTTAGCTGCCGGCAGCTGATGTTACTTCTACAGGCAGGCGACACACAACACAACAGCTGTGCTGCTCTCTTTACAACAATCCACAACAAGCACATTGCAGCAAACCCCTCTTACCGGCGGAATCGAAGGCGTCCTGTAGGCAGAGCTGCTGAATCACTAACGGTGTCTGAACGGGAGGGCTCGTCACGGATGAAGTCATCAGGTGAAAGGTCATAATGTGGGTTATTTTATTTACTGCAAAATTATTATTAATTTATTTTACTGACAGTTTGATCGGACAGACCTTCACAAAAGGGCCTTTACAAATTTTAAAATAAATAAAATTAAGGAAATTTTGCGTTTGAAAAAAGGGCACTTGGGCAGCAAAGGGCAAAAGGGCAGGTGCTCAAAACCCATTCCACCCCCCTCTGCACGTGCCTGCAGAGAAACAAACATATGCACATCCTCTCAAACACTGCACGTTGTTCACCAATCAGGAGCTGTGAAACAACAGCACGGCTCTGTTGGTAAATAAAAACGAAAAGTTGCGTTGCGTTCTGTGGACCTGGATTACCTGTTAGCTGTAACACCCCACAGGGCTAACGCTAACGTTGCTACTAATGACCATACGTTCATTTATTTGTGGCGGCCCGCCACAATATCAAGGCTGACCGCCACAGATTGATTTTCGATTTTTTTTTACTAAGCCTATTTAAAATCGTATTTGATCAGCACTTCCCCTCGTTAATCTTAGAATGCAGCTGGATTTTCGAGGCTAGCACGCTGTAGCTGGTAGTAAATAACGAAGAGCGCAAACACGCGCTTCCCCCGCCAGTTACACTGTCATTCTGTTGGGATATACTACAGTTCTGTCGATGCCTATGACCTACGCTCTATCGAGAATCTGTGCTACCTTAGCTGTTGCCATGCCGCGACAGTGCCTATGACCCACATAAAGCAAGTTGGTCTCCAGAATGAATTGCACATATGCAATATAATGATTCTGTAGTAGTACCATTATTTGCTGGGTTATTGGTCCATCAGCCGTACCTGAAATGATGTTACATATGATTGAGAAACTGATACGTCAGTAACTATCAAATATGAAAAAAAAAAGTTAGCTCTACCAGGCAATAGACAAATCTGCATCGATGCACTATGCAATATAAGGCAGCATAGATGTCTGTAGTGGGATCATTATTTTGAGTGGGACTTCGAGGTAATTAGTCCATCAGAATACGCTACCGTACTGAAATGGAGCTGATCTATTATCATCAACGTTAGACTAAAGTTACGGTGCGGCTGTGTTAAAACTATAACTTAGCACAACATCACTGCGCTGTAATAATGTCATGCTTTATAAAATGTAACATAATTAACAAAATAGCTATATAATGTCAGTCCAGTGACTGTTACCTGACAGCCGACCTGCCTCTCAATGTCACTCAGCCTGCAGAATGAACGAAAGACTGAGGAGGACCCATGTGAGCGGTGAACGAGTAGCTCATTCCTTCTCCGCAGTAGCTGTCACGAGACAGATGAACGACTCAAACCAGGGGCGAGTTCAATCTCAAAACATTTTGCACCGGTTTGCAACGTTTTCTGATTGAACGACATGTTTCCCTGCAACGTTGTGCAACGTTCTGCAACCAGCTTCGAGGTATGTTTTTTCCCGTTTGGTGGATGTGTCTCAGGTGTTACCCAATCAGCGGCGAATGTTTGTAAACACAATGGTGTTAAAAAGGTGGGAAAATTCAGTGGCTTGCTTACACAACAGGGTGTTCAGGAGAGCACCGTTTCTGTTGAAGAAAACGTTTTGCTACGTTTTGTCAGCGCTGAACTCTTAGGTCATACATTTTGCTTACTTCACCGGACGTTACGGATGTTGCCAATTGTTGCTGGCTTGACTGCATAAACGACGCCAAGATGTCTTGACAGTTTTACTGGGGCACATCACATGGATACAGGGGCACATACCCCTGTAAAAAGGGTCTAGTGACGCCTTTGGATAAAGATATTTCTAGATGGGTTAATTGCTGTAGCAGGAAAGGTAAGGCAGGTCTAGCTTGGAGTCATTAGCTGTGTTCACTTCCAGCACTAGTTCTTTTTCTCTGTTACTGTCCTTAGGCGACAGAATGATAAGGGAGAAACAGGTGTCATGCAATGGGTGTTATGATAATCTTAGTGTGAATCTTGCCTTACCTTGCTGGCTCCACAGATCAGTGAAACTCATGGAGAGTATTTGATTCATTTGGGACAGAGCATTGGAATCTAAACAACAGACAGGTTGAGTGTTCAGGTTAAGATAAGAGGGAAAACCTACAGACACCAGGGGGACAGACAGTAACATAAAACGGACCACAAGATGTTTTCCTGCAGATTTAGTGCTGGCATTTCACTTGTTTTATGTTGGCACTTGGTCGAGTCTCATTAAACCATAAGATGTAAGTCTTCACCAATGCCCAAAACTTCTTTATCACAGCTGAACCTGATATTTCTTTAACAAAATCTTTCTGCAAAAATGCATATTGTAGTGATGTCAAGTAAACACATCAGATCTTTGTATTGGTATATACAATAAAAACCATTTTTTATAAATTAATGAAACTTTTTGGTTTATAATTGAAATGTGACAAAAAAAAATCTGTATTTATTTTATTGTTGCTGTTTACTCTTTATATTTAACTGGTAAACAACTCTTCATTGCTAAGGCATAGCATCTGAAATCTCAAAAACTGAACTGTCAAATAATTGAATACATTGTAAACCAAAATGTTTTTAAAATATTTTTTGCTGTATTAAATATTTATTTTAAAAACAAATGAACATTTACAGAAATCATGTCGTAGTTATCTTCTGGATCTTTATGACAGTAATAATATGTTTTTGTTATTCTTTGTTTTGTAATGTTTGTAACACTCGAAGTGTTTGCACCTCACATTTCTTAAATCGTGAAATGTGAGGGGAAAAAACAGAGATCATAAACTGTGTGAGTAATGCATTTGAATGTTTGTAAGATGATTAACAAAGATTCCTTGGCTGTATGGAAACAGAAAACAGCATTTAGCCTAGTGTTTATATTTTCAAAACCACACACTCACAGATTCAACGTTCGTCTCATAACCATTTTATTACCAGCAGATTTTGCAGTTTTACAGAGCACAACCATGTGATGTGGAATAGTCTTATATATGCTGTACATATATATTTCACTGAGTGCAGGTGAGGTGTCACCAAATGTTTTATCTATGCCCACTTGGATCAAAACACACTTCTACTGCCACCTATGGATGAAAAAACATGAAAGTTGTCATATTTGCAGGTCTTTGGGCGCAAACTAAACCAATGGAATTATTAGGAGAAAAAAAAAAATGTGGACGTCGTCAGTTCTTCTTTTCGTTATTTTCATTTAACCAGCAGATATAACCACAATTATTTTTGGGTCAAATAAGAGAAACACTGAGCGAGCTGTGAGAGATCTCACTTATTAATCCAGGTCACAAGAAAGAGCTAGAAAGGAGCTGCTGTGCAAAACATTTCATTGTAGATGTTTCACAGGAAATACATTATTACTATGATGTTATGGCGTTGTGGTAGTTTTAGGATTTATTGGTTGTCAAAGTCAAGCAGAGGTTGCTGTAAATGATTTACCCCTTAAGGGTGACTTACCAGGAAAAGCTTCATAGTGACTCAACTACTGCATAATCACTACATACAGTGCATAACTTATATAAATATATAAACTTGCAGGGTGAGCTCACAGATCTCAACCCTGGAGGGGGAAACTCATCAGATAACTCGCGAACATGCCGAAGTACTTTGACATTCTGCTGAAGGCATCTGCTGGCTTTCCTACAGTGCGATAATTACTTGAAGGGCATCCATTATAATTAAAAACATTTTTAAGCACAACATGCCACCTTTTAAAATACTGATATTCTCAGTCAGCAACATTGTGTAAATTGTTGATGAGTTACCTGTCAGTTGCCATTCTTGTAGTTCTGAGGCAGATGATAGATCCTCTGGAAGTTTGTACAGTACAAACTGCACAGTTCATCATCTGATTTCAGAACAACAAACTTTAAGATCACCATTTGTGAAAAGTATTTGTTCACCATTGTGACCCATCTCATCAGAACAAAACAAATTTAGCTGAGGCAGTTCAACCAGACGAAATCGAGAGCAAATGAGATTCAAACATGGACTCATTCATTTCTATTTTAATGATTTACTAAAAAAAGGATTTTCACTCAAATTACAAACGCAATTAGACATGACCATATCCCTGTGGAACAACGATCCCAAAAACTAAACAACTAAATGACTGGATTTCTTTAATTACGGGAACTAGTCACCAAAGTTGCATTTTGTGTCATTGTCATCTCCACATTTAGTAACATGATGTTAACATAAACATTAAACCAAACATGGGTCATAATAAGCTGCTTGAACAAACATCTATATGGTGTGCATATAGTTGTTGTTCAACAGCTGAACAACTTACTGGCACTAAACAACTGATTTGATGTCTTACTGTCAGGATTTCGACCACAGCACTGAGACGGCTCTAGTTAAGGTCTTCAATCCTTTAAACACAGTGGTAAAATTTCAGTTTTAGTATTATTGGATGTCAGTGCTGCATATGTGTTAAAATGTTAAAAACCAAAACCAAGCCAGAAATCTTGGCGTAGTAATGGACTATAAACACAAAGTATTGCATTTTAATGGAAAAGTATAGCGAGAGAAAGCAAAACAGACTTCGTAGGAACACAAGTTATTGTGAGGTAACACAAAAGTATTCTCCCCCTAATCCTCCGGGTGCTCCATGCTGCTGGACCACAAGACAAACTACTTCACTTCTCCTCTTCTTTAAGCTGTACATTTTGATTTTGAAAAGGTCATTACTGTTCAAATACATAATGTAACCCTCCCCTTGTCTGCTGGTAGAAAAACCTCACTGACTCCTCAACTGACACACAGGTGAAGACTTTCTAGTTGAGTTTCATTCCACACCAGACACCTTCTGGGTATGTTTGACTCTGTTCTTGTGCACTATGAGATTTGCAACATTTTTTTCATCATACCACCATACATTACATTACATTCACATGCTCATCTAGGAACAAAGTGTTTTGGCTCAGTTTATGCAAATCCTTTTTGCACGTGAATTCTCTCAATTCTTGCTGCCTTCGTTGGTTTGAACAGCAGCGAGGATGCACATAAAAACAGAGTGAGTGAGAAAGAGAGAGCAGCTTCGTCCAGACACAGAGAGCAACAGACAAAACTGTCCACTAGCTGCAGTTCGGAGACCTTTATCTTCCTCATCACCCAACAGACCTCCAGAGAGGTAAGACAACCAGCACACCTCAACTAATATTCACAGCTTCAAACACACAGCAGAGAAGGAAAAACAACATATCTCTGTTAATGTATTAAAAATATGATCACCAGATGGAGATTAAGGAGAGTGTCAGTGTTACAGACAGCAACGACTATCAACATGATGGATTCATTTTTTAAATTCGTATTTGATTGATAAAAAATTCAGAAAATACTAAAAAAACATTCCACACAATTTCCTGAAGCCCAAGGTGCTGTCTCCACCAGCCTGTTTTTGTCCTTAACGTTTAAAGACCCATTTATTCAATTTACAATCACAAGCTGTTATTTTAAGATTTAAAGATTGTTTCAGGACTCTGAGCCTAAATCCAGGTTATGAATATGAAAGGAGGTGGAAAACACTCAAACTGGCTAATAAGTTACAAAAGGTAAAGACATTAAACTCATTATAAGAGTATTTTTCTCATGTTACTGAAAGTCACAGCTTATTTCTCTATTTGTGTTTATTAATCATCAAATAGTGCTGTTTACTGAAGGCTGAATATCTTTGCGTTTTGAACTGCCAGCCATGTAATACGTCACCTCAGTGATGAGCACAGTTTTCTGACATTTATAAACCACGTGATTAATCAATAGAATAGATTGATAATAAATTGATTGTTTGTTGTTTGATGGGCTCAGATGTGATGCCATTGTCCAGTTGCAATAGTTGAGCTGCTGTTATAAATAATGTTTCACAGAGCGAGTGAATACTGCAGCATTTAGAAACATGGCCCATCACGTACATGCAGGGTTCATACGGTCATGGAAAGACCTGGAAAAGTCATGGAAATCTATAATGTGTATGAACCCTGTCCTTGGACTGAGCTTCACGTTCAGCTTCCCAGGAAAAGTGTTGAACTTTCAATGTGGCTCTGACTTTCTGTGTGTCTCTCTCTCTCTCTCTCTCTCTCTCTCTCTCTCCAGCTGATTGGGCTCCTCCAACATGCTCCCCATCCTGCTCTACCTGTCCGCTCTCATCGGGCTGGCAGGTGAGCACACACACTGCAGCCATTTTGAAACTCGTCGAGGGACTTCAGTACAACTATCATAATAAATTAGCAAACAATCAGAGCAGAATCATTTTAAGTGATAATCTGTCAAACGTGGTGAAATCTTCTGACATCTCTTTGTTTCTATGAAGCAGTGACTGATTATGTAATAAGAAAAGTCTGTTGGTCGGTTAGCAAAACCTGTTTTTGTTTTATTCCTTCATGAAGTGAACTTTTAAATGTGCAGCCTTCCCTGTTGTAGTTCTGACCTCTCATGTGTCTCCAGCGTCTTTAGGTGCTCAGAAATTTCTCCTTCCTGAAGTGTTTGACATCAGCTCATGTCCCATCACGTTTTATGGACAGAAGTACGAAAAACTCTATGTGAGTAAGATTTCTTTGTTTTTATCTACTGTCATTATATATATTTGATAAAAGTTTTATCAAATATAATTTTTTATATTTATCTAATTTTATCGTTTATGTTTAGTCTCCATCTGTATAAAGATGATGTGTGCAGACTGATGTGAATGCCAGCTGACAACTGATTCATCCTTCACATATGAATCAAGAATAAACTCAACAGTTCTGTATTTCTTCAGTATTGTTATGTTAATTGTTGTGTCTCTGATTTCAACAGGTGGACTCTACAAATGTCTGTTTCGATGGCTTTTTCAACAGTAACCACAGACAGGACTGTATTGCAGGGTTTCCACTGATGGCAGACGTGGGTATGTTACAGATAGAACCTCCAGATCCATCATATGAACAATCTTTCCTTGAGAAGGTGCCAACTATGAAGGGCAACCTAGAATGCAGTATGACTTTGTACTTGCTGTCCACTCAGACCCAGGTGAGTGTTTTTCAATGTGATGACTAGATACATTTGACCTTTGTTCACTATTTTCGATCAAACAAACTGAAATTGTAGATTATCAAAAACTTTTCCAAAAGTTTTTTTTTAATCAAATTTCCTTATGGTGTCTGTATTTCCTTTATTGACTCTTTATAGACTCATTTGTACCTGGCTAACTTCGGGACACAAGCAGCTCTATTAACAGGAAACCTGATATCATCTGTGGCTGTGAGTATAATATGTTTGTGTAAACATATAAAAAAGACATATATTGCATAAATTCTGCACACACAGACAGTTCCCTGTTACTCTGCAAAGACGTCATGTTTAATAAGAGGAAAAGACAAAACAAGTTTTCTGTATGATGTCTGCTCTGTGACAGTAACGTTGGTTATATTTGTTGCCATCTAGGTGATGGATTTGATGGTCAATGGTATCACAGTCGATACAGTGAATTTTCCCACATCAGGGTTCCAGAGCTTAGACATCAGTGGATGCAGATACTCAGGTTGGCAAATCCACTACCTCCAAAAATCTATTTTGGGGCCCTTAAAACCAAATTTTTTTGTGTGTGTTTTGTTTTTTCTTACAGTTTGTAAACTAATACGTGAACAATGACATTAAACTGTCTAAACCTTCCTTCACTTCACAGGTGTTTTGTATAAATATGGTGAAGTGGTGAGCTCTGATCCAGATACCTGCTCGGCTCTAATCTGTGATGATACTGCTGTCCTCAGAGTCACTGGCTGTCGTCCCAATGAACGATGTCAAGGCAACAACACGTAAATATGTGTCCTTTATATTTAGAAGAAACAGTTGTGATTATACAGAGATCTCATGGGGACTTTATTTATTCACTATTTGTTATTATTTATATTATCTGTATATGTAAAATTCAGGGAAGTATTCACCATTAGAGAGCTTTCACAGTAATGTGAAGCAGCAGCAGCAGTTTGCAGCAGCAGTAACTCAACACAGTTCAAATGCAGCAAAGACATCAGTAAATATTGAGGCTGAAATCTGTTACATTAAATTAAAAACAGGAACGTAGAGTTGAAAATAAACCTCAAACCACAGATTCAGTCAGAGATTCAGTTACTGAGAGCTGAACACAGACAGACTTGAAATCAGTGCTTTTATGGTCTCCAGTAAAACCTCACATGTCAAATCAATCTGTTTACTGTGAGACAAATATTTGGTTAGATGGAGGAGAAGGAGGAGACCACAGCAGGTGTCAGAGCTGTTATCATCCACGGATTTGAAATTAAAGCAGACTATACTGAGGCCATAAAAAAATGTTAATAGACCCCCAATCAGAACTTCATCTGAATCAGGACGAGGTTCTAACAGCCCAGAATTTTTTTTAGGTCAGACACTGTAATCTGGTAACTGAAATCAAATGGTTGTGCGTTACTCTAGAGACATTTTCCATTATTATTATTATTATTATTATTATTATTATTATTATTATTATTATTATTATTATTATTATTGTGACCAAATGTTTATTCTTTCGAGTGACTGCTGTTGGTTGACAGGTGTATCAGGTGTATCAGGTGTATCAGGACATAAACAGAAACAGAAGGCCTTGAGCGACCCCTTGTGGCTGCAGCTCTCAGCAGCAGCTCATGACGATGCAGCTGTTGCTCCATTCTGGGGCCTCTTATGTTTAACATCCACGTGCTGCTACTGGCTCAGATTATGGAAAACAACAAACTATGTCACTTGAATTGTGCAGACGACAACCTAAACTTAACACGCAGTGTTCGGGTCTTTATGCACCAAATATCTGAACAAACTCGCTGAAATCTGTAAAAGTATGCTGAAACTTAGTTACTTTAAATCAAGGCTGAAGACTTTTCTATTTTCTGCTGCCTTTAATTAAATTAAATGTGATGCTTTTGATTAATATCTTACACTGCACTTTTATTTCATATTTTTGTTTATTTTCTTTATTCTCATGTTTTATCTTGTTTTTATTTATTTTTTATTTAACTCTACTATTTGTATGTATATCTTTTCATTTAATGAAGCACTTTCTAATACCTTCTTGAAATCAGCAATTCATTTAAACTTGCCTTGTCTGAGGATCTTGTCTCTCTCTGCCTCCATCAGCTGCATGTTTGACTCCATCTGCACTGTGACCGGTCCTACTGTCATAGACTTTCTCAGCCAAGTGAACTCTGTCTGGGATCGGTGTGCATACTCTCTATTGTCGGGTCCGTCTGTCCCAGGCTTCCATGTGCTGGCGAACTTTAAGGAACGTCGACGTAAAGATGTGAGCTTTGTGGACAGTGTGACACTGCAACTAGACGGGCCGGGTGTTCAAATTCAAGTGGACCAAGACGGGACAGTTTGGGTAAGCTGCCTGCAGCCTCAGTCATGTGTCAGTGTCCACACATCCTCTCATCTTCCTTCTCAGTGATGTTAGAAGCAGTCAGTGGTTGCTGCTGTGAAACCAGCCTGTGTGTTTGTGATGATTGAATCAGTGTTTCCTCCACTTTGTCTCTTTGCTGTGATGTAGCTGGGCAACACAACGCTGACCCTAAACAGCACAGCTCAGCTGGTTCACGGTGTGGAGCTCTCTAAGGATCAAACCGGAGTCACTGCCAAGGTGGTGCTCTCTAACTGCACCACATTTGTCTTCTTTGATGGCAACACAGCACAGATCCACTTAAAAGGTACAGAAACTAAAATCCTCCCACTCACCACAGAATAAAATGAATAAATGTCACACCAGCGCTCATTTGGAGCATCAGGAATGTAAACTCTGCTGTTCTTTAGTGATCTTCATCCAGTTTGAACGCTGATACTGATGTGACCCATTTTCTGTCCTGAACCTGTCCAGGACCTGGTGGAAAAGATCCATCTCTGCAGGGTTTGTGTGCCAACTCCAGTGTGCCTTTGAGCTCAGTGAGGCTCCCTGCTGGTTACAGTGCCAGTGGGTAAGACATCAACCACTGAATGTTGATGATGAGAGGGCTCAAATGTAACAAGAGTTTGTTTTTGAATTTCAGTCCCCTAAATAATGGTAACATATCTGGACTATCAATGTTTATTTGTGGGTTGAATCTGCATATTTAATTGTGTTCTTTATCTTACAAGGACGACCATTTTCACTACTTTTAAATTTGTGGACGTCTCTTGAGAAAGAAGAAAGGTTCTCCAGTATTTTGACTTGTGGACTCAACTAAACATTAAAAGCCTACGTTTATCTTTGCTTGAGGCCATAACACTCAAAAAGAGTCTTTGTGTTTTTATGGAAGAGTCAGAGCAGGGAACAGTCCTGACCTTGTGTTGTGTGTGTCGCCCCCTAGCTGTGAGGTGCAGTACAGTGACTCTGCTGACAGTTCGATCAACTGCAACACGACGACTGAACGGTGAGCAGATGAAACATCTCTCTGTGTTACACTTTCATCTCTGTTGTAAGAGACATTTTACATCAAGGTAAATGGACTGTACCTGTAAGGTGCCTTTCTAGTTTTACAACCACATGAAAGCAGTTTACACAACATGTCGATGTTCACCCCACTCACGCACATAGAAACTAATCATTCAAGGGAGCCATTTGGGGTTCAGTATCTTTTCCAAGGACACTTTGAGATGCGTGTTGGGGGAAACCAGGGATCGAACAGCCAAATCTTTCGATTTGTGTGTATCTCTACCTCTAAGCCACAGCACATGTTGTTATGTGATGTGAGGAGGGATGGAAGATAAACACACTCACTGAACTCAGGTTATCCACCTTTTCACTTAGGAAACAGAGTTGATCACATTTTTTGGGATCAAAAAATGGTGTGACGTCAAACTTTTTTTAGGTTAAATACCATTTATACAACATGATACAACACTGACTGGACTTCATCCTTCTATCTCTCATTCTGTCCCTTTACGTCTGTGGAACAGCTGTAATCTCCTGAATGAGGCTCCCTTCACCGCCTGCCACAACTACACTAACCCAGAGCCCTACATAACCGCCTGCACCAACACTATGTGCAAATATCCTCCGGTAGACGGTCTCATCTGCCAGTTCCTGGAGGCCTACGCCAGAGCCTGCAGCCTGTACAGCTCCAACACACTGGAGGACTTGATGTCAGAGGCCGGCTGCCGTAAGACTTTAATAAACTCAGTACAGTGAAGCTTTATCAGCCTGACTTTGTGAGCATTAAACATACACATTAGATTAAATAACATTCAAATTACCATTTGCGTTTTAAAATCAGGAAAAAAAAGAAAACAATGTGTGCAAGCAGGCTGTATAAAAATAAGAGAAAAAAAACAAATGTTTTGTCTCTAATTTAAACTTTCACTGTCCAGTTTTTACAGTATTTGTAGAGAATTTATTTCAATGTTCTTGAAGTCATTGTGTGTTACTGACAGGATCAGTAAGTCATCTGCACTTTAGTCTTTAGTGTGATTTAATAATTATTCTCAACATGTCTCTGTCTTTGTCTGTCTCTGTCCCCAGCTCCTCCTCAGGCTTTCTGTCAGGACAAGATGTGCAGTGCTCACGAGTTCTGTGCCGAGAACACCGGAGGTGAACCCAGCTGCTTCTGTCGGGCCATTTTTGCCTCCCCGTACATTTCAGCAGGAACTTTTGGTACGACAGCTACACACAACGAGGTCACATGATTAAATTGTCCTGATCGTTAAAGGTTTTCTCAGAGGGAGAACTGTTTCACACAGCTGAGCTGTTGAGGAGGCAGAAACGATGTCAGAGCTGCTGATAACTACAGTAAGAAGTTCAGCACTCAGTTAGACTGAATGTTTGTTATCAGCAGGACAGAGCAGACTTTTACACTCAGGTCTTCTAAAGTCTGATGTTAAAATAAAAAACTGGTAGTTTGGTTCCAACCTTCATTTCTTCCTCCTGATCAGCTCTGAATACAAAAGAAAGAAATGTCACCAAACCAGGATTTAATGGTCTGACTGCTTGTGTCCCACATGGTGTGAATGATTGTAGAGTCTCTCCTCTGTAACATGGTCGGTGTTTCATGTTGGTTTCTCTCGTCTGTGCTGCTGGATGTTCAGGTGATCCAACGGTCTGCATGCAGAACTCTGCTTCAGTTACTCTGGTCGGTTGTCTTCTGGAGGAAAAAGGCTTCAACTATTCGGCCTTGCACCTGAATGACCAGACCTGCACGGGTCAGGTAGACGAGCTGAACCACATGGTGACCTTCGGCTTCGACAGCAGCAACACCTGTGGGGCGGTGGTCACGGTGGGTCCTCTCCTTCACCTCTTTACTCTGTACGAGCAGCCAAATCTTCTCCAGCACTCTGCTGAGCTACTCCTGCTCTTCTATAGTCCGGGATCCTCCTGTGGGTTAGGCTCTTGGTTTCTAGTAATGTTGATCATCTGTGAAGCTTATATTAAGGCTGAAATGGGATGAACTGATGCAGTAACAGCACCTGAATCCCTGTGACCCTGCAGATTAACAACAGCCAAATAATCTACATGAACACCATCATGAGCCAGAACAGCTCCTCTGACGTCATCACTCCCCAGGACCAGGTCTACATCAACTTCTCCTGCTTCTATACTCAGCCAGACGTCAAGACTGTGGCCTTCAGAATCATGGACCAGTGAGTGTTGGCTGTTGACTTTAGTTCAAATTACTTTGTGTTGTGAAGCCTGTTGTTAGGAAGTTTAAGAGCACTGAACGGTGTGTGTGTGTGTGTGTGTGTGTGTGTGTGTGTGTGTGTGTGTGTGTGTGTGTGTGTGTGTGTGCGCTCTGCAGCTCTGTGATTCAGCAGATCACATCTGGACCTTGGAATTACATTTTGACCATGAAGGCCTACACCGACGCCGGCCTCACACAAGCTGTGGATTCGAGCACCGAAGTCCAGCTGAACCAGAAGATCTGGGTGGAGCTGAAGACTGACGGGCTGGATGGTGGCTTGGTTACCGTAGTGACCGACTCCTGCTGGGCAACTAATCAGGCTTCGCCCAGCGGCAGACCAAGATACGAACTGATCATTAAGAGGTGAGACACACACAGTGCTGTTAGCTGCTCGCTGGTGTTCCCAGTGAATCAGAATCAGGTTTTCGTCAATTAATGGGATTCTTGATCCCTGAATATAAAGTGCGCTCTGATGTGATGTGTTTGTGAGCAGCTGTGCGAACCCCACTGACCGGAGGGTGAAGGTGAAGGGAAACGGACTGGGACCGTCCAACTCCTTCTCCTTCAACATGTTCCGGTTCTCTAGTAACTCTGGTGAAGTCTACCTGCACTGCAAACTCAACCTGTGTGTCAAACAGAAACACAGCTGCGCTCCGGTACGCCTCCCTCCCAAACACACCACACACACTGAGAGCAGCTGCTCATCACTGTAAAACCAACACATTCTCACGCTCAACTCACCGCATATTAACACTTTTTAAATGAAATGAAAAATGTTACCTTTGAACCAACTAACAATTTCCTCATTTTGGCACAAAGGGTTGAGCCACGAGCCGTCCTTACTTGCAAAGACTGAGCCTTTGACAGATCATGACACCTCACCTGTTAACAATCTGCTTATTGTGGAGTCTTCCACTTTTCAATCTTCTTTGAACTCTGTCCCAACTTCTGTTGAGTTTGTTGCAGGCATGTAATTCTATCTTTATTTATCTTTACAACGAACAATTACGCTGGTCAGTAAAACTATTGAAAATCATGTCTTTGTACTTTTGTCAGTTAAATAATCTAATCACCTCTCTACTATCCCCTTCAGAATAAATAAATAATAAATATGTCCCAAAAAAGTATTTTTAAAACAGTAGCAAGACCCTTAAGCCCTATTTGCTCCAGAGGCGTGCAACCTCTGACATAAATATAGCAATCTGAAGTTTCTTTGGATAAGAAGTGTGAGTTAAATGTAAATGAAGCATGCTGACACAAAAGGTGAAAAATTTGCTATCAGCAGCATCACTTCAGAATTAATGGTTGAGTGTGGAAATAATGTCTCTTTGTCTTTAACCTCCAGATTTGTAACGGAGGTGCTCGGAGACGCAGATCTGCCAGGGTGCAATATGAAGCCGACTCGTCAGCCTTCATCTCCATGGCTTGGACACATTAGGTAAGACCTGTGTTTACCTTCATTAGCTGAAATCAACACCAGGCAGCTACAGTATAAACTCAGATACTTTGACACACATCAGACTGGCTGGTTAGACCTGGAGACATCGATTTACTGGAGCTCATTTTGGTGTTCATTTCTGACTACAGTTTTTCAGCATTCTTGAATGTAAATGCTCCGTACTTGTTTAGCACCTTTCTAGTCTTTTCGACCACTCAAAGCGCTTTTACACTACATCTGCATTCACCATTCACACACATTCACTCACTGAGCCTAAGTGCTCAAACGGAAAGTAACATTCACACACATTCATACACTGGCGGAACAGCCGCCAGGGGCAATTCAGGGTTCAGTGTCTTGCCCAAGAACACTTCGACATGCAGCCTCGGGGAGCTGGGGATTGAACTGCCGACCTTCCGATTAAAGCCGGCTGTTGGGGGTTGAAGTGCTTTAGCAAAGCAAACAACAAACTATTTTTACATTATTTATCATATTAATTTGGTGCCTTGTGTTTATGTTGTGCTGCTCTGCACCATCCAGACAACAATATGATTTCCTGGTGAGGCCTCTTCTTCATTTGTTGAGATGTAGCATGTCACTGTAATTGGCTCTGGTGTGTCAGTGCAATGAGAGCAGCGATATGATTGGCTGAGATCATATTTTGTGATGCTGTATAAGTACAATAATAAGCAGGAAAACCCTCAGTGTGGCTTCAGTCATGATACAGAACTAGATGCTACATCTCTGTTTACGTCCCAAACACCAACCATCAGAGGAACAAACAGAGTTCAACAGCTTCCTCTACATCAAGCTGCTGTGGTAGGGCAGCAGTAGAGCAGAAGTAGGGCAGCAGTAGGGCAGCAGAAGAGCAGCAGAATGGCAGCAGAAGGGCAGCAGTAGGGCAGCAGTAGGGCAACAGAAGGGCAGCAGAAGGGCAGCAGAAGGGCAGCAGAAGGGCAGCAGTAGGCAAGTAGGCACACTCTAGAGGTGGAAAAGGTTCACTCAGTGACACTCATGCTTTCACATCCGTTGAAAACGGACTAAAGAAAGTAAGAATATAAGAATCATGACTTGAGTTATGTTTGTTAATCTGATTTGATGTTGAAAGTAAAATGACTGACAGGGAGGTGGGAGTTTTTTCTGCTCAGGTTTCGAACCACAAACAACAAAATGAAGAGAGTTCAAGTATCAGACCTGGTGATTTCAGTTGGGATGCACATTTGGAGAAATGACAGCAATCAGAGTTTGGTCTGGTTGTCTTCTCAGGTTGTTTCAATGGTGACTCGGCCTGACTGACGGGCTGTCAACCTTCCAGGGCCTGTGTGTGCATCCTTCGGTGATTTTAATTATCAAATTATCAAAAACCATATTGCTACATGGTGAAGGGAAGTGTGTATGTGGGGAACCTTGGGATTAATTACATGAATATACTATATAATTAATATACTATAGAACAAATAACAGTATTTATTATATAGTATATCTACGCTCTTGTAAATAAATAAAAATAAGGTATTATTAGGATTTCTAATGATTGAAGTGTTGTCTGTCAGTAAGAGGAATTAGTTGAGTGTTTTGCAGCAGGTCACTGAGCTGTTAATTCTTAATTTTTCTTCAATCGGAAATTCAATTTGCAGCAGATGGTTGAAAACAAAGAAACATGGAGATAGGATATTAATTACACCCATTGCAACTTACAGCATGTGTTTGTTTGAAAGTACTCAAACAATTGAAATGTTAGCATCACAATCTAAGCAGCTCCGGCTCAGTGCATTTATTGCCTATGGAAAACTTTAACCTGTTGTTTTTCACCCTCAGGAACCTGTATCAAGTTTCTGGGATCCACTATTTCCCAGGAGCCCAACACTGACTCCATCATCAAGAAGGCCCAACAGAGGATGTACATCCTGCGCCTGCTCAGGAAGCTCAACCTGCCTCAGGAGCTGCTGATCCACTTCTACACAGCCATCATCCAGTCTGTCCTCTGAACGTCCATCACTGTCTGGTTTGGATCTGCCACCAAAAAGGACAGGAGCAAACTACAACGGACAGTCAGGACTGCAGAAAAGATCATCGGTGCCAACCTGCCCTCCATTCAGGACTTATACATTTCCAGAGTCAGGAAGCGCAGTTTTCACTGCAGATCCATCTCACCCAGGACACAACCTGTTCCAGCCCTTTCCTCCCCTCTGGTAGGCACTACAGAGCACTGTACGCCAAAACCAACAGACTCAGGAACAGTTTCTTCCCACAAGCCATCACTCTGATGAACAGCTGACTTCTGACTCCCAGTGTCAGGAACAACCCCTGTGCAATAACCCAGTAACTCTGCAGAGTATTTTTTTCCGATTGTCGAGAGTTTATAATCTAAGATGTATCCCTCCATGCAGTATTTGGTCTGCTTCACTGTCCGATCTCTGGCTTACCCCCTTGTTTGGGCTTCACAGTCTGGTAGAACAAAGACTGGGCCTTCTGATATCCTACAAGCCTGACCCCGGCCTGTTGGAATCTCCAAAACGTGCCATGCAGCTTGACTACACAAAGGGGATCAGAGATCAATAGAAAGCCCAGATGGCCCTGTCAAGTTAATTCACACCTACCTGTGAACAGTAAACTTGGTTGGAGCTTTCAGGGGGCGGAGTAATCCCAGGAAGTACAGCCATTTTGTCAACAGAGGTATAAAAACGAACAGCTCCGAACCCTCATCGCCATTCCCAGTCTGTGGTGGACATGTCTTTTATGGAAAGGAAAACTCAGGTGGTGCGTTTCTGCACATTCACAATCTCTCCCACATCTCTGTGTTATCTTACATTTGCAGAATAATGTCATATTCTATATATAACTTAAAATACTATTTTTACTAAATCTACCTGTGCATTAGCCCAGGAGCTTGAGGAACCCACAGAGAATGACTAAGAATTACAAGAGTTACGTGCCAGCTGTACCAGGTAATAGCAAGTTAAAATACTTACTGAGCATTACAGAGTCCATTCTGTTTCAGTTTTGTCAGCACTTCCTCTATGTCAAGTTATACCAGTACAGACCAAACTTATTTTGTAGACTAGCTTAAGCTCTAACTTTTAAAAACATTTTCAAGGTAACTGACCAAGGCTTTAAGCAGATGTTAGCTTTAATTCAAAATTTCAAAAACATTCTATGGAAAGTGTTTATTTAATTAATTCTTTGCCACCGAAAGTCTCCGTAGGTCATGTTTCTCAGTTTGCTGATGATCTTATACTTTTTAACACGAGAATCATCATTGTCATACTGAAGGTCTTTCTCTTCTTTCTCTTTATCCAATATTCACATGTCAGTGGGTAACAGGATGTGTAGCAGACAAATAAACAACTTTAACTAAACACTGAGCAGACTTGAGGGTGCATCTGATCAAAAAATGCAACAACAAAGAAAATTGTTTTGGTTGTAGTTGGTCGTAATGAGATTTCTGCCTTCACCCCAATAATGTGGAGGTGAGTTAAACTCAGCTTTAAGGCACTGAACAACATAAGACAAAATCTCTTTCCAGAACCATTCTGTTTTTCCGTCACTCTGGATTATACACACACCTCACATGGAACAGTTCACAGGGGCTGATTGGTAAATTTTTGTTTCACTGAAGACTTTTGAATGAGCTGACTAAGCTGAATAAAATGTAATATAACACGCTTGCAGGGTTGGTGAGTTAGCTACGCGTCCATGTGAATCCTTGTGAGTGGCCTGGGAATGCAGAGTTAGTTCATGCTGCTGAATTATGCTGCTTTGATGCTATGAGCAGCTTGTTTCCCCACCCATTGTCTCGCTCGGTACTGGCTGAAAGACCGTTGTAGGACATGCCATTAGCTTACCGTTGATGAACGTGCCAGGCCTCAGAAGTGCAGTTAACACAGATTTGCTCTGATGGGAAGGGGTTCCACAAAAGCATCACCGCAGTGTGTACAAGCAGCACTTCTCTTAGAACAGTGGCTTCTTGAACACGAGGCCGCAAGGTGAGCCCCTACTGAGCATTCAAACCAAACGCGAATAAAGGGTTTGGGGGTAGCGTTAATAAAGTTAATTCATTTACTTAGCTTTATGCAGAGTCATGTGAGTCAGACTTTACCAGGTAGTCTACCACATCCTGACCACACAGAAAATCATGAATGTCATTGCAGAACAATGCAGACAAGACATCAATAAAAAAAACAATCATCTGCAGTGAAATTCACAGATTTTGTAGACTTTTACAATGAGGTCACCTGACCACATATCAGCTGATCCAGGCTTTGAGCAGATGCCAGCTTTAATTCAATTCATAAAAAATTCTGGAGACCGGAGAGCTTTAGGAGCACCAACAAACAAAATACATTGTATTGGAACACACAGTGTTTGAAATATCTGTCCCAGAGATTTCAGCCTCCAACCCAATAATGAACTGAATTCAGTGTCGACGCTTAAGGCATTGAACAATGAAAAATTAAATCTCTTTCAAGAACCGTTGTGTTCTTGTCACTATGGATTATCCACACACTCTATGACCAAGTATGCTGAAACAGTTTGAAGCTTTTGTCCCCAAATGTGTTGCTGCACCAGTACACTGTAAATAAGAAAAAGTTGGGAAAACTTAAAATTTTAAGGCAACAAACTTCAATAAAATTTTAAGTTGGGAAATTAAACTTAACATTTTAAGTTTTGCTTTAGAGTTTGATAAACTTTCAGTTTTAAGTTTTCTTAACCCAACTCCATGTTGTAATAACTTATAATTTTTAATTGCAACAACTTAGAATTATTATTTCTGGTAACTTAACTTTAAGTTGTAATAACTTATAATTTTTAATTGCAACAACTTAGAATTATTATTTCTGGTAACTTAACTTTAAGTTGTAATAACTTGTAATTTTGACTTGTAACAACTTGGACACTCTCATCTAAATGTATAAATAATTACACATGCAACTTCATTCAATATGTGATTCATTTTTATTAAATTATTATTATAAGTATTATTAACAGACAAGCAAATTACAACCTGTATCTGTCCCGGTCTTAGCACTTTTCTTGGGTTGTAACAATGTATCACCTCTTAAACAGCAAAATACAATGAGGTAGCATTTAAGGAGATCTGAGAGAATTTCCATGGAAGTTTTGACCATGCCAAGCTGGAGTTAATATTAGTATTCAATATCAATATAAACTATGCAACATGACAAAACTTAAAAGTTACCAAAAGAGGTATGCGTTTATATAAAACAGCGCATAGAAGTAGAGTCTACAAGACAGATGGAAAGGGAACTTGAGATAAAGAAAAGGTGCAGAGAAGAGAGAAAGCTTGACAACTAGATGAGAAAAAGAGGGGAGAGGAGGGTTAGAGAAGAGAGGTTGAGAGAGGGAATTAAGGAAAGGAAAATAAGAGGAGAGAAAGAGGGGATAAAAGCAAATCAGAAGAGGTGGAGGAGGATCCATCTCATTAAAAAGACATGAACCATTAAAACATTAACACACAACGGCCAATTTGTGAAATTCAATAATGTCCAGTATCCAACAGTCAGCTACCAGCTCACAACTGAACACACTGAATTCACGCATGGAATTTGGTTCTCTGAATTGTCTCAAATGTGTACCTCAGTTCCTTTGGATACTTGAGGTTTAAAGCATAGATCAGCCCAAAGAGGTAGGGAAACGCTGTTGGCAGGTCCGGGAGATCTTGAAGGATGATCTCTTCTTCTATGACAACACAAATGTTCGTGACACTTGCAGGAGCTGAATCATCATCTAACACAGTGAGGAACATCCAACACAATGTCCACTATAAGCTCTTCAGTCTGCTGAAGAGTAAATCAAAACAAAAGTAAATCAAAGTGAAAGACATGTTATTCAAATACTGAGCCTCAGAATAAGCCATTACTCTAAAATGTGTGGAGAAAAGGAAAGAGAGACAAATCCAAAAGTTGAAACTATTTATTTAATTAAATTATTTACAGTTTGTATTTAAAAAATGGAATATATTGGTTTAGTCTATTTTATTTTTTATGTTATTCCATGAATTCATTATATTTTTCTATGTGTGGCAATTAACTACAAACTTAATTTCAATATAAAAAGATATGTTACTAACAACCACTCACAAGACAGTTCCTGAACCACTTCTCTTGACTGTCACAGTGATACAAGGGAAGGCCCTTCAAAGCTGCAGTCTCCTAATATAAATATCCGTTTATCTGATAGATGTTCACCTAAGTCACAGTAGCTGTTTGTCACTTATGTAGTTTATTCTGACTGTCACTACAAGCAATACCTTGCATCAGAGCGATTGTGTATTTAAAAAATGATTTGTGGGAAAACATTAATGACATACATTCATTTTCACACTAAAATATTCTATATTATTCTCTATAATCCGTAATCACCTCTTTATCCAGTCTGTTAAGTAGTTGATCCATCTCAGACGGAAAAGCTGCCCTCCTGGCCCAATAGAGTTTTTGGGTGTGCTAGTTTCAGGAGAACTTCACTGGTATAGGTGAACTTACAGTATTTGCACAGCATTCATTTCAATCTGAAAGACATAAGTGACAAGTTGCTAGAAATGAGCAATGCAGCAATAGAATAATCATTTAAGAGTTGGTTAATTTCCCTAAAACATTTTTTATGTGACTGTTACAACTGTCATTGTAAAAAGTAAGCTGCACTCTGGAATTACCAATGACAAACTATATTCTGTCTAATTCATTTTGAATTTTAACTATAGTCTATAGTATTGTGACAGCCAAGACAATTAAAATTAGTTAAATGTAATCATTTTTTCATATTTTTTCCAATACCAAAGCTCATCTGGAAGCTGATGCTAGCTTAAAAATTGGAACTCCAGTGTTAGCCATTCAAATGTAGCCCAGCTACTCATGTAGCTGTAATATTGTAAACAGACACATACAAGAAGTAAGACTATTTGGAGGAACAAGGCGAAAAAAACATGCCGGCCTGGTTTTAAAAGTAACTAACTTAACATAACTTTGCCAGACAAGCTTTTCCCACATGAACTAGCCACTAGTTTTGCTAATGTTAGTTGTGTTTACCTTCTCTATGATAATTACCAACTTCTCTATTGATTAATCGTTTTTAATACAATACTAATACAAATACTGAACACTATTTTTAAAAGAAAAGAATATCAAAACTTACCTGGGTGCTCTCAAGTCTTTCTCTGATCCGTAACAGCCAGTCAGAAGTGGGAGGACCAAAATCAACTGTGAAAGTTAGCTTTCCCGCAATTTCACAACAAAGGCATGTGTGTTTTCTAAACTTTCGCCCCAAGAACTAAAGCACAACTTAAATAAATAAGTTGTAATAACTCATTTATTGGTTTTGGAACAAAAAACTTTTTGAAATTGTTGGCTGACTTAGTTAATGCGTCAAATGTTAATAATTTAGAATTTTAAGTTTGCAAAACTTAAAATCCCTTTTAATGCCAAAAAATCTAAGTTGGTGTTTTTACAGTGTATACTACACCACCTGACCCACTAAAATATTGCTTTACCTGACAAACAGCAATAACACCCACAGTACACTGACAGTTTGTAGGTTCACCCCTTGAACAGGCTTGGACCACTTGATGAGAGTGCAAATAGGGTGTGAGGTTTTTCTATTTTCTCCTGTAACCCTTTAAAAAGTTTAGTTTGTGTCATTTTAATATGCAACAGTAGTCTGTATCTGGTTTGCAGTGAGTTTGCAGAGGCAGAGACACAGGGGGTGGTAGGTAGCACAAGGATCATCAAGATTATTCTAGATTGATTTATGAGAAAGCTACAATTATAAGAAAAGGACAATCAATGAAAGTTAGGTGCTAAAGTGGTTGGAAGATGAACAGAGAAATGGTGGAGGCAAAGATCAGGGGGCAAGTTAAATTACCCAGAGTTTTAACTCCCACTCTGTCTCAGTGTTGTCAGCACTTCCTCTATGTCAAGTTATACCAGCTGGACTACCACATCCTGACCACCCATCATGCAGAACAGTGCAAACCAAACTTATTTTGTAGTCTAGCTTGAGCTCTAAGTTTTAAAAACATTTTCAAAGTAACTGACCAAAGCTTTAAGCAGATGTTACCTTTAATTCAAAATTTCAAAAACATTCTTTGGAAAGTGTTGATTTCTTTGCCACCAAAGGCCATGTTTCTCAGTTTGCTCATGATCTTATACTTTTTAACATGAGAATCATCATTGTCATAATGAAGGTCTTCCACTTCACTTAAAACCACAGAATCAAACCGGCAGTCATCCAATATTCACATGTCAGTGGGTAACAGGATGTGTACTGTATACTACAAAAGCATCACCGCAGTGTGTACAAGCAGCACATCTTTTAGAACAGTGGCTTCTTGAACACGAGGCTGCAGGGCGAGCACCTACTGTGCATTCAGACCAAACGCGTAGAAAGGGTTTGGGGGTTTCACCTGAAACACTTTGAGGCTGGAAGTTGGAAACTTCAACTGGCAGCAATCTGTCACTAACAAAGACTGTATAAAAAAGGTCACAACCAAACGACTGGCACCTAGTTAACCTCTAGACAAGTCTGTCTATTAAAGGTCAGGTAGTGTTGAGTTGCTGTCTTGCCACACTCAGCGCTGCCTGCCTGACTTAAGATTATTCCTTTGTATTTGTGAGGTAGTGCAACTTTTTGTCTTAAAACAAACACCCACAGTACACTGACAGTTTGTAGGTTCACCCCTTGAACAGGCTTGGACCACTTGATGAGAGTACAAATAGGGTGTGAGGTTTTTTCTATTTTACAATGGTTCTTTAAAAAAAATCATTGTCTATAAAAGTATTTCTGTGGCTTTTGGTATAAGTCGTGTCTTGTTGTGGAAATCTTGCTTGCTGAAATGCAACTAATATCTCCTTTAACCCTTTAAAAAGTTTAGTTTGTGTCATTTTAATATGCAACAGTTGTCTGTATCTGGTTTGCAGTGAGTTTGCAGAGGCACAGACACGGGGGTGGTAGGTAGCACAAGGAACATCAAGGTTATTCTAGACCAGGGGTCGGCAACCCGCGGCTCCGGAGCCGCATGTGGCTCTTTCATCCTAATACTGCGGCTCCGAGTGGCTTGGGAAAATAAATTACTAAAAAAATAAATAGTTAGTACGTTTTTAATCCACCATGAACTACATTAAAAACAAACACCGTTCACGGCTCACAGATGACAGTTTACAGTCATGCGAGTGTAACGGAAGCCTGCGAGGCGGCACAGTGAGTACAACCTCACTCCTCACTGTTCAAAACAGCTGCCCCCGGTACCGGGGGCGATGGGGCTTAAGCGTTGTCCAAAAATCGCCAAAAATATTTTGTCCGCCATTTTGACTCCGAAATGTGCCGAAGTTGTAGCTTCGGGTCTACTCGGGCGCTCCATATTGATTATTGCGCAATAGCGGCCAGCTGCCGGCCTGCTCTCGTGTTTTTCTGCAGAGAGGAAACATGACGCTTGAGAACACACGGTGTTTTTGGCATTTTGTGACCGATCCGTTGGAGATATATAGACATGCAGGGTATCAAATGAAAGGTCTGCTCAAGCCGGATCGATTGATACCACCCACATTACTGTGGGATGTTCCGTTCTCAATCTACAGGCCTGTAAAGCCTGGGAGGGATTAAAGTGACAGGAATGCTGATGAATACTCCTGTTTTTATTAATATTTCAGGGTTTTTTCATTTGGATCTTAGTTGTATGGACAGAAAAAGTGTTTTAAAGATGTCTATCAATAAAAGTCAGCATTTTAACAATAAATATTGCCAAAATCTGGAAATTCGCCTGGCCTATTTGATAATTTTGTATGATAACTGTTGTATTTTAGTTTATTTTCATGTGATTTACAGTTACAATTGCATTCTATGTGTATTAGAAGATATCCAGTTGCACTAAAAGCTTGCTCAGGATGGTTTTGATGGTTTATTGCATTAAAATATAGCTTTTTTTTTCAGGCGAGGATAAAAATATCAGATTTTTTCTTTATTGCATGCCCATGTAGTCAGTAAAAGTAAAATAAATATATTAATACACAATAGATTTATATTCCTTAGCTTCTGACTTTTTAAAGGAGACCAGAATTATGCATCTAGGCCAAATGGTTGAGGAGTTATTCCTGATTCATTTTGGGTATGTAATTTTAGGCGTTTTTTATGGAAAAAGGTGGCCGTTGTCTTCGTGGAGACACTGGTAGAGCCGGGTGGTGTTGGCCTCCTCGTCAGCGTGTCCGCCTTCCGCACCCGAGGTTGCCGGTTCGAGTGAGGACCGTGTACAACTACTACCTTGTTTTTAAATTCAGGTCATGGCTCCGCTACATGCTCTGAAAGCCCAAAGGCGATATAAGGTTGACGGCTCACGGCATTTTTTGCTTTTGTTTGCTACATGGATAATTTCAGTTGAGCATTTTAATTTATTTGAAAGAGACATTCAGACATTAGCCTAATATTTTTTCAAGAATTCAAAATATGTTCATTACATAGATAAAATTTAATTTTCTCTGTAGCACTTCGTGGATTTCAGGTTTTCATAAGCAACACACTATAGGTGTCTATACAAAAGTGTAAAGGTAAGAAAAAGCAATATATACAGTTTTATCTTTATTTTAGATAAGATAGCCCATCTTCAAAAGTATTTTCGGTGTTAAAGGTTGCCGACCCCTATTCTAGACTTATTTATGAGCAAGCTACAATTGTCAGAAAAGACAATCAATGAAAGTTAGGTGCTAAAGTGGTTGGAAGAAGAACTGAGAAATGGTGGAGGCAAAGATCAGGGGGCAAGTTAAATTACCCAGAGTTTTAACTTCCATTCTGTCTCAGTGTTGTCAGCACTTCCTCTATGTCAAGTTATACCATCTAGACTACAACATCCTGACCTTGTTCTTTCTATTTGCCCTGTTTGCTTTATGATGAGAATGAGTCCCCAAAAGAAAAGTTACAATTCTAAACATAACTTCTTCTCAACACAACAGGAGAAATGGAAATGTAACAATGGTTGCTCTCTCCTGCTGAGTTTCCAGGGAAGGATGATTAAAAAACAGGCTACTTAAAATAAAATTACCTTTCTGTCCTTAAGCTTAACAACAACTCAGGAGCTGTGGTCACAACATCACAACACACAAACACTCTGACTGACATCTTTATTTTCTATTAATGTCTAGAATTTCTTTGTAATCACGAGCTGAATGCAGGACATGATGTAAAACTGGTATAGACATGAACAATTACAAAACAGTAAACCAGTCAGTGTCCTTTTGTGCACAATATATTATTCAGGAAGTACAAAGTCTTGCACTGTAACACTCGACTATAAAAGCACGAGTCAGCTGGCGTGTCTTCATTTAGGCATCACTAATCAAGGAAGTCACTTTTAACCTCACATTCATCAGCGTGAACCAGCTCGTGAACACAATGAAGTTGCTGCTTGTCGCTGTGTTGTCATCTCTCTCTGTGGTGATCTCTGCAGGTAGGTTTATGCATGAGTGAGCAGGTAGATTACGAGATGTTTATTGATTTAAATAAACTGCAGGTCCGCCTGGTGCCTTTATTTGGCTCATTAACGAGTCGGACGGAGGAGATTTTAATTGGATCGCTGAATTTTCCTCATCAGATAGACGACTGCACATTGTTTCGACATTGTCAACAGTCACTGGGCGACAATCACAAATATTTTATCTTCAGCAATGACTTTTAAATGCCGCACACGAATCCTGTAAATAATCACTGCTCAGCTGGTCAAAGCAGCTGACTCCGCACGAATTTTGAACTTCAGGCGGTAGCGGAGCAGGGAGGGTGCAGATGTCACGGTCCCACGGTTCATATTTTGAATAGGCTAACTTTGTTTGTGTGTTTTGAGGGAAAAAAAAAACTTAGACTCGGACCACACAAATTAGTTTATCTTCAGGAAGGGTAACATTTCTCGTTTCCTCTTTTTTTTCTTTCGTTACAACCTGCTACCTACTTTATATTTTGCTGCATTAACTGAAATGTGCTGTCATCCAAGCCTTGTTGTGCAGGAGATCTCCGTTGAGCTTGTGTCTGATATGAGCTGGGCAGATGTAAACAGTTAGCAAATCAGGCAATTACCTTTTTTAATTTAAGGTTAGGTTTTTTTTACTAATACAACTCAGATCCAGCACAGTGGTGTTGGAAAGCAGGCGATTACAATTACAAGCCGGCAGAGATACTTTCTCTTTCCTGTGTATTAAAAGCACATTTGTTCTCTGTAAAACAAATGTTGTAACATCTAAGTCTAATTCGCATTGCCTTTTGTTTTATAGGCCTAGCAGTCTCCTTCTATTTCATTCAACAACGGGCTGCTCCCGTGTTATTGCCATATTATTTAGGCTACTTGTAAAGATTACGTTCATATGATTTATGAATTATCCAGACGCGGAGTTCTCAGAGGACCTGTAGTCCCTTAAACAGGACACTTTTTCACACTAATTGCTTGGACAAACATGGGGAAAACCAAAAACAGCAGAAAGGCTGTACGTTGCTTTCAAACCTGCAGTTCGGTTCATCTAGTCCTAACCAGGGGAAAAACTTATACATGGCTGCATTTTAGTTCTGGTCCGGTTCACTGACTTTTTCTAAACAAACCGAGACCATAAAGTTACAGACTGTCAGGAAACTTGTTGACAGTTTTGGCGATTGTGATGCTGAATCACCAGTGACAGTTTATGCAGATCTTTTATGCCTTGGATGTAGGCTATAATTCTCTCTTTGTTGTTACAAACTCACGAAGGATTAACTAATTAGACGGAGAGGGGGAGGGCGGTGTGAAGAAGGTCGTGCGTTCGAACCCCGGCCGTCCCGGCCTTTCTGCGTGGAGTTTGCATGTTCTCTCCGGGTGCTCCGGCTTCCTCCCACGTCCAAAGACATGCGGACTATAGGTTAACTGGTGACTCTAAATTGTCCTTGGGTGTGCGTGTGCCTGGTTGTTTGTCTATGTGTGGCTCTGCGACTGGCGACCAGTCCAGGGTGTACCCCGCCTTTCGCCTGATGCGGGGGGATGGATTGGCTCCAGCCCCCCGCGACCCTGGACGCAGGCAGTTGACGATGGATGGACGGACAGAGGGGAGCCGTGTGCAGAAATTATTTGGGGCTTTTCTGTGGGATCACTGTCACACGCTTTTAAATGGACTTAATGAACTGACACAGTACACAGTGTAGGCTACAAGTACAGCGTTTTCACAGCTTGTGACTCGTTCATCCCTCCCCCAGAAATTCATTTGTTGAAACCGGTACCTCCGTTGTTGTCACTATCAAAATCTACAAGCCTCACATAGGCCTACCGCTAGCTGCACTGTAGGCTGGGAACCTTTTTTGTATCTAAATATTTTGGCATTTGTTACTGTGCTGTGAAATTGTGAAATGAGTCTGTCTAAGTTAGAGTTCCGCATGTGTAGACCCGGCGCTGTCCAGAGTACTGAAACGGTGCGGAAGAGAGTCACAACACATCGCTTAGTTCCGGACCTCAGCCTGCTGCCTGGTTGTAACTGCGCAGTGTCGATCCTGCCCTTTCGTTGCCCTATACAAAAGTTGCTTCACAACTTTATATTAATTAAATAATAATTAACACAGCTCTACTTCCTATTGAGGATATAGGTATCTACATACCTATTTGCACTAAACTCCCATCATCACACTTCATAACAGTGCGGGACGTGTGAAAGCCTACATTTGATCCTCACCTGCCGGCTTCTTATAGTTTTATTGCTCACATATGAAGGCAGAACGCCTCTAAAAACTTTAATGTGGAAAACTTGGACAAAATCTCAGAGGACAGATCTCTCTTCCGGGACAGACTGACAGGAATTTCATGTTATGTGTACAGAATAGACCAACATAGTAAAATGACTACGTATGTGCGAGTGCGAGTGCTTACGTTATGCTAAACATATTCTAGGTAACCTGAAAGTCTGAGATTTAATTGATAAGTTAAATTCACAATCGCAGAAACTAGGAACCTCTGCACATCAATTTGATATTAACACTAATTATTTTAACTCTAGGCTTTCCATGTTCTTGCCATTGTTTAAGACAACTGAGAGACCTTTTATTTTTCTCCAACAGAACATGAGATCATTTGCTCTTCTGGGCCAGTAGAAGCAGTATGTGACCAGGATGTGACACTGCAGTGCCACCTTGAGCCCCCACTGGATGCAACAGATATGACAGTGAAATGGAGTCAAGTGCACAATAACAACACTGTACACCATTATCAAAACGGAAGAGACAACCCTGCAGAGCAGAAGGAGCACTATGAAGGACGGACATCTCTCTCTCATGAGGGGCTGACCAAAGGAAATCTGTCACTGAAACTCTCCTCAGTAAAGCCAAATGACGCTGGAAGATACAGATGCTCCTTTCAGAGTGATGAACTGCAGAAGAGTTGTTACGTTAACCTCACTGTTGGTAAGCTCTTAATGTCTGGCCCGGGTACTAAAAGATGCAACAGTCCGTGCTGAAAACAGCTATTGCCTGTCTTATAAAAATAAATAAATAATAAAAGGCAGTTAAATACACAGTGGAGAGATAAACCAATCCATAAATTGACCTGTATGTCAGCAAGTTATAAAACCACCTGAAGACAGAGTCAGTCTAAGTTTTTGCACATGAATCCATCAAATGTCACCTGCAAAATGCTGTTTATATGGACAGTTAAATCATAATAAATCAGCTAAATAGACAAATAATTAATCCTTGTATTTTGTTGGCATTGGCTTTACATTCTCATTGTTTGGACGTCAGTTTACCAATTCAAAAATAATTTGCTTTATAGGTAAAATCCAATAATAACAAAGTTGAGTATATTTCTAAGCTGTTAAACATAGGAGCTGAGTTCTCCAGGACCTCATACAGGGTTAACATTATGATACAGAATTATATCGGAAAAAGAGGCAAATTTGTCCCTGTGGTCATTAGTTGTATTGCAACAAGAAAGTACCCTGCAGCCAAAACAGCACTTTCCTTAAAACCCAACGTGATATTACAGGATGGCGTGTAAATAACATGCCACTTTTAAGGACACTGTGCGTGCCATTTAAACGCATTTTAGGCGCTAACATTGCTAGCTACTTACACTTTGGCTAAGTAATGTAGCTTACGCTATGTAGCTAATGCTATGTAGCTAACATAGCTACATAGCATTCATCATGTGTAAACATTACATATTTGTAAATTGTTAAAGTATTACAATTACAATTTAACAATATTTTTCAACAGCAGCAGTGAAAGATCGCAGTAAGTAAATATCTTGACTTATATTTACTTGTACTTATTTGTCTCCATCAGCTGTCACAAACAAATCTACTCCTTCTGAGGGTAAGAATTTTTTCACATATTTTAATATTTTATTTCCATTGTTTAAGTCTTTATTGTACCCTGTAATATGCATGCAGATGTAACACCTGAATCATTTGTCCTACAAGAAACAAGAGTCTTTAAGTACTCAGGGGTTAAAGCACCTTTTGCTGGGGGACTGAGGAGAGTTTTGCTCTTACTAGTGTAGTCTGAGATGGCAATTAAGTTCATTATGTGTTACACTTGTCAAATTTAAGGACTGAATTCAGAATTCCTCTAATTAGGGTTCATACCGGGTAGTGGTAAAACCCTTCAAAGTATATGTGTTTTAGTTATTATTATTATTTGTTGTCTGCCACTCCGGCTCAAATTCCTGTGAGCTAGAATGAGCTAGAAACATGAAACTTGAATAACTGGAAATGGTGTGCATCAGCTTCCATAGAAATATGAACCCAATCGGCCACTTGGTGGCGCTATAATTAAGCCTTAAAAATGCAAACTTGGCCACGCCTCTTACACCATAAGTTGGATTGACTTGAAATTTCTCACACAGGTGCAGCTCTATGTGCTCTACAAAAAAAGGCCCTGGGACCCTTAAGGTCCGCCTAGAGTTTTTGTCCACCATTTAGAATTTTTGAAAATCACATTTCTGACATCTGCTACTAGACTGTAGCTCCGATTGCAACCAAAATTTTTAGGGAATCATCACTTCATCAAGACTATTAAAACTTGTATAACGCATGTCGATATCTCAATTACTTTTCAAGATATGGACCAATGAACTTTGAAAGGGGTGTGGCTCTGGACATAAATAAACATAAATCAGCCACCGTCAGGGCCAATCATCACAAAACTCACAGGATATGTTTAGATACGTGCCCCAGATATACCTGGACAGTTTCATGTACAGAGGTACATCATAAGGTCACCATAAATGCAAGAAAGGTTCTTGGCATCACACAAATTACCCTATAAATCCCATATTCATTCTCTAACCATCACAAACCGCTCAGGATATGTCCACATACGTAATCGAAACATGCCTGGGACTGAATGTGAAAGTATCTGGCATTGTTTGTCTTATTATTAGGCTATTATTATTATATTTAGCCATTTTACTACAATTATGCTTCACATAACAGCTGCGACTGTGTATTGATCTGACCTTTCATTTCGCCATGAGATGGACGAATTTTGAAAGTTGCATGGCGCTGCGGAGAGCCCAAAGCTGCAGTGCTTGCATCATGTGTAAAATCCATCCAGCCAGAGGGAACAATCGAACTGTTCACAGCGGTGTAGCGCTGTGTGTGTACATCCGTGTGTGTAGGCTACTCCTTGTGGTCGGCAAGGACATGTGATTGGTTAATACACATCTCGTTTTGATTTGATTAATTAAAAAATCAAACATAATCAAACCTTCACAGTCTACTCTTCTCAGAGTCAAACCCTAAATATTTCACTAGGCTATAAATATTTTGAAGATCTGTTGTCAGTTAAAGTTATCTTTTTAATTGCCTGCAGTTAAACAACAGTCCATAGAAAAAGCAGGGGGTGCTGCAGTACCCACAGCACCCCCACTTCCCGTGCCATTGTCTGCACATCCCCTTGGCTCTATGAAGATTTATAAAACGTTTCAGCTCATTGTTTATCTGTTCAGGTGCACATTTGCTGTTTTGGTTCACACTCGCAGCTAAAGAACCAGATATTTTCCTTAGGAAGTGGTGGAGACTGGTGATGCAGGGCCTTAATACACGCTCCAAATTACTAAACATATTGCTTGATGAGTGCTTAATGTGTAAATAATCACCTGCTGCAAACCAATTCACCAAATTAACGTTAACTGAAATATATTGTGTTTTTTGAGACGGTCAATGTGCTTTGTGACCATGAACAGAAGAAGCAGGTTTGGAAAAATGGTGGCTATTATCTAGGAAGCCCACAGTAAAGAACAAATCTGAACATCTTTCCTCTCTTTTTACAGGTGTTATTATTACCATTATTATTGTTTTCTTTGTTGCTGCCGCCATCGTCATCGTTACTGTACTATGGATTAGAAGTAAGTCACACATTTCTCCTCTTCATTTCCCTATTTAAAAGTGTAACACTATCTTTCCAGGGGTGAGCCCCAAGGTGACCTCTGTGTTGTATTTGGTGAATTGTAAGGGAGAGGAGCAGCCTACACAATATACACACAGAGGTACGGATAGTAATGGTAATGTTGCTACAGACTGTAGTAGACGGTGTCGAGCAGGAACAGGGGGGCAGCTGAGTTTAATATTAGAAAATTACAGGTCATCCAGGTTTTAACATCCTGAAGGCACATTTGAAGTTTAGCTAACTGACTAGTTTCATCTGGCTTGGTCGATAGATATAACTGAGTATCATCTGCATAACAAGAAAAGTTTATGGAGTGTTTTCATGATAATATGCCTAAAGAAAGCATATATAAGAAGATTAGGATTGGTCCAAGCACAGACCTTGTGGAACTCCATGACTGACTGGTGTGCATGGAGGATTCATTGTCAACATGCACAAACTGAGAGAGATCTGATAAATAGTATTTAAACCAGCTTAGAGGGGTTCCTTTAATGCCAATTAAATGTTCCAGTCTCTGTAATAGGATGTGATGGTCAATAATGAAAAACTGATAAACACGCACAACAAAACTTTTACCCTGTTTAGCAATGCTCAGTAAAGCTAGCTCGCCTACACCACACAATTAACTATTAGCATTAACATTGTTACAACATTAAAATTACAGAACAGGTCCTGTCAGTTACATAATCACACTGGGAACAGGTGTGCTGCATAGGTTTATAACACAGACAGTGATGTTAATGGTATTAAAGTGTTTCTAGTGGTACGTTGCTCTGGAGCCCTCCTTACTCTGTGAAACACAAAACAGAAACTAAACCCTGGTGGCTGCAGAGTGTCAATAAGGCTCAAGACAATAGGTGCATTTGACTTAATGCGGCGCTGCGCAGCGCTGACTTAAAGGGATGCATGCTGGACTTAACAAAAGGCATGCTGGTTAGAAATTGTGTCCAACTTTCGCCAACGCTGCAAAATGTCACCAAAATGGCTGCAGGCGCCGAGTCCGGCGGCCGCAGTTGCTTTTCCCCATTGCACCAAGTTGGAACCACACTATTGCCCTGTCTCACGATCAGTAATTGATCACAGCTCACAGTAAGCTGCTGCAGGTAGAATGTGTCTTGCGACTTGACGGTGCCGTTTTTGTACCCCGGCCCTGCAGTCACCTGCAACTCACCTTAGACTATGACGTCTGGATTGGACTCTTTATTTCAGAAGACTCACCAAGGGACATATTTCCATTTCACCATAAACCAGTGCGGCAGCTTATGAAAAATTGAAATGGAGGACAAGTCGAATTTGTGCTTTAAAAGGTTTTTAGTATTTTTCTCACTCCGATTATTGAAAAGTTTGTGAGAACAAAGACTGAACTATCATTTTAGCCCAGTACTGTAACCGACCAAGTTTGTTCAGGATGATTTCTGAGGCGTAGTAAGTCATTTGGCTTTTCAATAACTAATTAGCTGATGCTAGCGTAAAACAGCCTGATGTTACGCGTTGCAGTAAGTGCTTCTATAGAAGGCTATTTGAAACCAATGTAAGCAGAGATGCCTTCACTTCCATTTCGAACACATCCATTGGTTTTGAACAGCCTTCTAGGGCAGCAGTTATGGTGTGGGATTGCTGCTGGTGTGGATAACAACCAAACTCCATACGACTGAAGAGACAGAGAAAAAGACATGTTATATAGGCGTCCACAAGAAGACAAATGTAGTTCACAACAAACATAAAGTACTAGTGTTCAGTTTGGTTCAATGGCCTTTGTGTTGCTGCGGCCATTGCATGCAGCATGAAATCACACATGTAAAGCTTAAAATACGTCGACGTGGCATGCGAAATGTCCTTAAAGGAGAGATTATTCTTTTCCATATTTTATCACTTATCTACAATGTTACAATGTTGGATGTTCATGTTAAACATGGCCAAAGCTTGAAATGAGGTTAAAGTATTTAGAAGAAATCCCTGTGAGCAAAAAACTCAGATTTCCTCCTGTTCTGGGGTGGAGATGGAGCAGTGGATAAGCATGGAAGATTTTATTGGACTTTAATATTTGTCACCCGATCTACTGTGAATCCTCCATTCATTGGAAAGAAATTGCAAATAAATTGTACATTCTTATGGGCTGGGTTGTACAATCCACTAACCCAGGTTGTTTAGGTTGCAGAAAAAGCCCATTCAATGGAGCGCCTCCGTAGGCAGTGTTGGCGTAGATCGGGTGCATTTGTAATCCACAGAAAACAATCTACAAATGTGTACTATGATGTGCAAATATTTCACTATACACATATGTATTACATTTGTGAAGTGTAAAATCAAATCCACAAAAATACAGTACAATTTGCAAAAATGTACAATTTACCCGGGTTCTGGCCCCAGGCCAACCACAGAGGAAAAATGTGATAGATTGATTTTGGGTGTAACAAAAACACAGAGCCACAAAGCAAATGTACAAACCGAAACACGAGTCACGGGAAGACTGTGGCACACACTTGAGTTTCAAAAAATCAGCAGTGAACTTGGAGTCAGTTACAGGATGTGTAACGGCAATTTTCGTTGCTTTACATTTAGTCCTGATCCTTTTCCATCATGCACAGGTAGGGAATGAACTTACGCAGACACACAAGATGACTTTCCAGATTGATAGTTGTTGTTGAGGTTTGTAGTTTATTACAAAAAAGATTAACATACTGTCACCTATGCCCTCTATATACAACCATGTGCTAATCACTGCCACCCAGTGTCCAAAATACTAATGTAAATATATGCAAAACAAAATAAAATACCATGCCAACAATAAACATAAATGGCTCCTACAGGATGTATCAGGCACTCGAGGCTCAACATACAAGGATCGCAGAACAAGTTGTGATTGTGACTTTGTCTCATTAACTACTATTTAATTATTTAATTACTGACACATTCAACCTAGTTTTTTAACCTAATTTTCTCACACAATGTCAAATTACTGGCACAACATTACTATAGGAATGTGACCTTTAGTGATCTCAATCAGTTGTCAAATAAGGCTAAGTAGCTAGTAGACTTCAGAAACACCAAAGTTATCCAGGTGCAGCATAAACATACACAAAAAAATTACTCTTTCAACCTAACTTTCTCCTTTCTTCTTTGCTGCCTCAGATAGATGTTGCTTCTTTCTGACATGTCCTGCAGGAGATTGTGTTGATGGCTGCCCTTTAATCATGACTGCTGCAGCTTTAACTAAATGTTTATAAACATGTATTGACCAGAGTGATCAAAGAGCACAAAGGGCTCATGAGCTTCGTAAAGCACTGACTAATAACTTGTTGTGTGTTGTATATTTACGTGTGCAGAACGAGACCAGAGCAATAACAGCAACACCAACCCCCCCGAAGAGAATGTGCCTTTGGAAAAGAAGTAAACTAGTAGCTGATAATAACTCCTGGTTCTTTGACCTACCAAATGAAAAAAGGGCATTTTTCCATCCAAATATTCAAATATGTTTTATCAGGTTTTGCCTCCAGTTAAAAATCCTGGTTCATAAAAGAATAACAAGTGCATACCTCAGGTCTTCAGTGACCCAGGACTATATTAGACACTGTCTAATATATTAGCGTCATTAAAATATGCTTTTAACCCCGTGGTATTCCTGAAAATATTTGTCTTTAAGAAAGTTTATTCAAGTGTGAAAATGTCAAAAATGATAAAAATATTTTTTCTAATGTTTTTCTCTAAAAGATTCATATTGTCATTAGAGGCCTGTATGTAGGCATTTAAAAATGTTACATGTTTTGTACACTGTATGCTGGATGCAAGTGATAGCAGTGTTGTTTTTCTCCTGTTTCTCATGATGGTGCTGTTGGCTAACTGTTGTAATGAACACAGACAAACTGATGAGAAACTTGTTTAGAAATGAGTTTACTGTGATGGTGCAGCACCGAGGTGTCAGGTTTAGTGCTGATCTGCAGTTTCTTTGATACTGGAGGGGTTTGATGGCAGCAGCTCTGGAAATGGAGAGGTACCTGTTCAACAACGTGATATAAAAACAATGCATTTCTTGATTAAAATGCTAGTGCACATGATTTTATAACCCATTTAGGGATAGAGTTGGTATCTCACCTTGACTGGATTAAACTCATTTGTCCAAAAGAACCTTTTCACCATGTTTCTTTTAGCTCTGCATGCTCTGCTGGCTTCTTATACACTTGACTGACCAGAGGGACAATACAAATAATTTCACTCATTATTTAGGGTGGCAATTTTTCAAAAGATGCTTTGTGTGTGTAATTATTAATGTAGGCTCTGCTTTGATTTTTTTTTAACCATTTTTTCTTGTTGTGCATCTGTTTGAAGTGTTTTTGCTTTGTATTATCTTGTTTTTCCTGCCATGTAAAGCATCTACTATATTAAATGTTTTAATATTATGATACAACCTAAAGATTTCCTCATACTTTTATTACCAAAACCCACACATTGCGATAGTCAGTTTTGTAAACTGTGAAACATCTGAATATACCAAAAAATTTGTGTCCGTTTATATTTTTGTCTGTTTCCTCTTTTATATTGAAGTTGACTGTGTCTAGTGTCGCTGTCTAGCTTTGTTTCTTATTTTGTCCTGCTTATGAGAATTCAGTTCACTTCTATTTTATTTATATAGCGCCAAATCACACAGTTATCTCATAGCACTTTTCATAAAGGTGCAGGTCTAGACCATACTGTGTGATGTTATTTACAGAAACTCAGCAATTCCCGCTGAGAGCAAGCACCAGGCTACAAAGGCAAGGAAAGACTTCCTTTTAAGAGGCAGAAACCTCGAGCAGAACCATGGCTATTTTCAATAAAAACATTTTTTGCTTCACTTGGACATGACATTGAACCCAACATGCATGCATCTTGAATCAGAGTACATTTAAAGTAGTATTTAAAAGTACAAATTAAATCTGCTGTTAAAAACTTTCCTTTACCCCTTGTGTTGTCTTAAGGGTTAAATGTAAAACGCAGTCAGGAAATGGCGTTAAAAATAGCAGTTCTAGGAGGCATGGATGAACGCCACGGGCAAGGTTGTTATGTACTATTATAGGGTACACTCAAATGAGTTGTATTTGGAGGATGGTTAAAACGACCTATGTTGTTGTTCAGGTTAATAACCTAAATTATATTTTTTCAACTTGAAATTTGATGACTGAGAGTGACTCCAACAACAGAAAAAGTGAAAAATTGGCCTTTGCTTATATTTCTATGAATGCTGGACACCAGGGAACAGAGATTGTTTTGTGGTCATTTCTGTTTCATTTCATTTACACACCACAACTACCAGTGACTAAATAAACTAAATTTCAGACTAAATAAAATTTTCTTGAAAGCTTTGTTTGATAATGAGGAATGCAGTTAGAGTCTATTAAGGTGCTGCAGATGACAGTTGGCCCAGTTCTCCCATAATCTAAAAGACAGACATGTTTGACAAAGAACAGCAAAATAACTTTGTCGTAGTCACCTTATAACAACCAGGGCATTGTGGCAGGACAAAATGTAAGAAAGACGACCCCGGGGCCCACAAGATATGCAGTTGCCGATGCACACACACTTTCATATCGTCCTACATGTGTTATTCTAGTTTTTTGATTTATGTTCTTTACATTTTTGTTTATCTTATTTTATTCCTATTTATTATTATTTTTAACTGTTACTTTTATTGTTTTTATACAATCTCTTGGTGGGGCCAATGGTATATAAAATGCAATTCAAACTACATTCTGCACATTTACTACTTTCTAAGTGCTATCTCTTGCTAAAAAATATTTTTACATCTATGCAGTGCCTTTAGCAATGATAATGATTATAATAAACCTTTACTTTAGTAAATTAAACAGTCATGACAGATGTGTTGTAATAAAAACAAGTGGTGCCCAGTGATTTTATGCAGTCTTTCTTTGAAGTCTTTGTGGTGACTGACAGGTTATTCCTTCATGCAAAATAGATTTGGATTTAACATTTAATTAAGCTTTTTCAACTCTTAGAACAAGGGGAGTAAACAGAATGTAAAGACTTCAAAAGGGTTTTAAAAATCTTCAGGATTGGACGGCCCTTCGCATAGATTACAACATAAACACCCACTGAGCTATTACATGCCACATAATAAACTCACAGCGCGAAGCAAACTGTAAGTCAGGGTGACCAGATGAGAATAGGTGACAGGTGGGACACGGGAGTTGGGGATGGTCTGTCTGGTATCAGGAAAGCCAGGACAGGATTCGGATATATGGTCAATGTAGTGTAGGTGGACTCACCAACAGCTATTCCCAACAAGGTCTCTTCTGAAGGAGGGAGGTGATTCATAACGCTCCACAGAATCATAATAACCAATATGAATATGACATATTTGAATAAACTAGAGCAAACAGACAAAGCAGAAACCGCTCTCTTACCTTCAACAACTTTGGAAGTCCAGACAATTAAAGTTATATTTGCAGTTCCACTTTTATAACAAGAGAAACTTGATAGCCAATTACCTAATTCAGTGTCATTAAGCGATAATAAACTATTACTTTGGTATTCTGATTAATAATTAAATCAGTAACTAACAAAATTATCATTAACAGTCAGTCAGTTGAAGAATTTGGAGTTACACATGGAAAAGGTTGGGCATATATTAATTGTTACGAAATATAAAAATACAGCATGTAAATACACAAGCATTTATTTACAAATTAAACAAAGCAAAAAACACAGCATCAAATTAACTAAAATCCACATACCAGAGAGAAGACAAAGAGATCTGCATTTTAAGGAAAGTGTGTGTGTGAGTCAAACAAAAAAACAAAGGTGCAGTGGGAACTTTAAGTTTCCTACTTGATTCTAGTGGATCATATCAGTCCTGTTGCAAAGAATCTTGCATCTCTGTTCGAGTAGAGACCAAAGACGCGAGTGTCAGTTTTCTTCCATTGTGGCCGTCTGTATCAAAACATGAGCTGTCACGGTCAAGATTTAAAATTGTGTCCTCATTTCAATGCATTTCCCCGTGCATTTGTTTGTTTCAGGGTAACCAGCAAATTTCCTGTAAATGGTCTGAAAGTCTGAACCATCCAAAAAGGCTTTCACACTAGAAATGAACCAAAGCATGGCTCGGTTTGATCCAGACCGAGACCACCGGACCATCTTTTCATCGGACCATCGGACGCTTCTGCTCTGATGGCATGTGGTAGCTCGTTCCACCATCGTGGTCTCACAGATGTTTTAGAATAGACGTTAAAATATTATGGATTACTTTTAAAGCTCTTTATGGCCTCTCGCCCTGTTATATCGCTGACCTTTTAGTCCCATATGCACAAGCACATACCCTCAGGCAGACTTAAAACTAAAGCATTTGCAGTCAGGTCCTCTTGGCACTGGAACAGCCTGCCTGAGGAAATCCGGTCAGCTGAGTCAGTGAACTTCTTTATGTCCCTTCTTACAACATACTTTCATAGGAGAGCCTTTCCTGGTTTTGGTTGATTTTATTCATTTTTTCTTTTACCTGGATTTTAATTTCTCAAGTGTTTTCTGGCTCTTATCATATATCACCGCTCCTCCTCTTCATTCCAGCACCAGATGATCAGAAGCTCTTGTTTTAGCATAGGCTCGAGCTGCAGGAAAACCACAGCAGAGTAAGTCTTGAGTCGTCTTAATATCAGAACTTAATTCCACATAACCAGTGTAACAGAACAATTGTGATGTTATTTTTATTCTTGCATTGCATTATCTTCTTTCACTTCCTGCTTTCTACCAATGTTGGTGTGACAAACAGGTCTGTGGCTGCTCACTTCCCCTCGTTTACCAAGAAGCAAGGTGGGTGAGCTGTCTCGTGTTGGACTTCCGGTATCACAAGCTGGTCACCGTAGAAACTAATGACGCACGGTTAATCTGCTTGGTGTAAACTTCAGAGGGTCACATCAGAACAACTACTGACCAATCAGCTCACTGTAAAAACTGAGCCATCATTCCTACACATTACTTCGTAATAAAGTGAAGAGTAATTAAGCACTGTTTTTGGAAGTGTAGTGTTCTGTGGTCAAGTAAGCCTAGAAAATCTAGTAAAACTAGTTGTGAAAATGTCTCAATTTGGTTAGATTTAGACATCAAAACTACTTGGTTAGGGTTAGAAAACATGGTTTGTGTAAAAATAACTATTTTTACTTTTACTTAGTTAAAGTGTTACTAACGTAACTTAAGTAACTTATCTAAGAACAATCATTGTTGACTTTTTTTTAAATGACCACTTGGGTGAAAGTCCGGATTCTGGTCCACCATTCACAACTTCCTCAATTAGACTTTTCTGTTATTCACATCCTGCACGTGCTCGGTTAGACCTCATCAGACATGAACTACTCTTCTCCTCCACTGTCTTCTCTCTGCTTTGGCAGCAGAAACAGTCTTAAACCCCATTAAAAAGATGTCTGTGAAGGTTCTCAGTCATCCAGGTCATAGTTATCCAACGAAGGTTGAGGTCGAGGGCAACTGGACTTGGTTGAAGAAAAACTTGAGGGATGAAACGTCTTCTAGTTTTTATTTAACGAAATCCAGTTGCCCTTGACCTCCACTTTTGTTGGATAAGCCCCATTAAAACACCCCCCTCTCTCCTGTTTTAATTACCTGCACTGTCATTTTAATCCTGTCTGGTGCAACTGTTTTTCAGCCAACTTCTCCTTTAATTTAAATCAAGAAGCTAGAAATACTCACTCTAAACTAAAGACATATAATGATTCCCATCATTATTTCTAATAATTAGAATTATTCAACGTGTTTCTTCAGCTTATTATTATATTATAATTATGTAATCATATTGTTTTCATTTCACTTCATTGTCTATCACTTTCCTTTAAGTATCACCGTTCTCATATTGTTCTGGCATGAAATGAAAATGACAAACTTATAACAACAAATGAGGTGATTTAACTGAACTGACTAAATGATCTTAATATATCTTGACATTCAAGTGTGTCTGTCTCTGACCCTTGTGGAGAAGTCAGACAGATCAATATATTCTGTTATTATTAGGATAACAGAGGTGTTCTTACCTCGAGCCCACCTTCGGTACATGTATATGCACACTATGAATATGGCATTGTAGAAAATGAACAGCAAGGTGGAACACAACAGCCTGGGCAGTGACATAAGAGGAGGAGGAAGAGGAAGAGGAGGAGTAGAAGGAGAGACATCTGGAGGCCGAGCTGTGATGAAGAAAACAACCATCAGAGTTTACAACATGAAACCTAATCAGTTCTATTTTCATCCATATGTAAAACAGAATACTAAACATTTAAACATGTCTTTTGGTGTGGTGATGGCGCAATGGATAATACGCCTGCCCATGAAAACAATATTTCGATCAGATTGCTGGAATAGCATTTTAATAGTAATTTCCTTAGCATGACAGTCTGCATTTGTCAGTTCAAAACACAAATAAACAAGGTAGAAATTGGGAACAAGATGCAAGCTTTTATTTTGAAATGTAGAAACTAGTGGAAGGCACCAGGCGAGAGGGCATCATGGAGGGCATGAGACGAGAGGGCATGAGACAGGAGGCTCCAGGCTGCAGCAATACCCGACTTGGTAGGCCCGCAGTCTCAGACCCCAGTGCTGATGTTAATTGACATTTCCTAGCAAATAACGTGTTTAAAATGGCCCAACTCGCCATCTACTGGTATCAGTCATCACTGCACATTGCAGGGCCAATGCTGAGAGAGAGTTTACTGTTTGGGACTCACATACTGTATGCTATGAAATGCATAAAAAAATAGAAAAACAAAAGAATATTAACACCCTGTAATGAGAGATGAGCAGCCTTTGGGATGCTACTGAGCAACTCCTGCAAAGTAGCTAAAACATGATCTCTTTTACTGGTTCTAGTCAGTGTGCGAGCAGCAGCATTTTGTATTTGCTGGAGAGACGAGATTTGAGCAGCCTAATAGTATGAAGTTGCATTTCTCAAGCCTTGAAGTAACACGTATCTGTAGATAAGTTTCTCAGCATCGTTTTGATGCAGAGTGTTTCTTATTTTTGCAATATTGCAAAGATAAAAAAGGCAGTCCTTGTAGTTTGCTTAATGTGGGAGTTAAAAGATATGCCCTGATCAAAAATAACTCTGAAACTGCTGAAAGCTAGGGCGATGCCATCTAAAGCAACCATGTCTTCAGACAATGTGGTCCAAGCACGCAACCTTGTGGAACTCCATGGGTAACTTTGCTATACAGTGTGACTCAGTGTTTACATACAAATTGGGAGCAATCTGATAAGACCCGCTTAAAGCAGTTTATTTAATGGCAATTAAATGTTCAGCAATGATTATTAAGGCAATTAATATGATATGGTGGTCAATTGTTTCAAAAGTCACTCTTAGATCTAACCAGACCTGTACAGACACTAGTCCATTATCTGATGCAGTTAAAAGATTGTTATAGATTTAATCAGTCGAGTTTCTTGGAGTGTTCTTTTTTTCCTCCATGTTAAAATTGTAGTAGGAATACTGATGAACCAGAGACTGGACCTCCCAGACACAGGTGTTTTTCATACTACAATCACTTGACACACATCAGCTGAACACAAATGATCTCCATTTCACTAATTGTGACACTGCTTTCATCAACTAGCTGGACTTCTGTTGAATTAGGTCAGTCACTTTAAAGGGGATGAATATTTATGCAATCATCTTCTTTATCTTATATGTTTTTAATTAATTGACATTAGTTAGTAAAAAACGTTTACACCTTCATATTAAAGAGGTTTTTGCAAATTCTTGTTAAAAAACAAATTATATTGACCATGATTTGATGTATAAAAGAAACAAAAGGGTGAAACATCCAGGGTAGGTGAATAGTTTTTATAGGCATTGTAAGTGACTGCTGTAGATCCTTCATGCCAATTACTTTCATAGCTGTTTTTTGTCATGTTTATGAATCTTGGGTTTGGCCTATGCAGTAAGGGAGCCAAACCAGGCATCCATGCAATATCTTACATTACAAGGATTGCCTTTCATTTTGCCTGTGGACTTGGAGTTATTTCCTTTGGATTAATACAATTGTTTTGTATTTTTTGGACTTTGCGTTATTTTGTTCCCTTTATGTTTGTTAATGACTGTAAATATCATGAGAACTGATCCTGTTGTGCTTGTGTAAGTGTCTTGTGTTTGGGCCCAAAAAGAGTTTGTCACTTGGCATTTCTCTAGTATTTCTTAAAAAATCTATGCTTTCTTTTAGATACTAAAATTAAAAATGTGGTTCTTTCTAGATCAGCTCCGCCTGGGACGGACTGGGACTAAAAAACGGCCCTGGACTTTGACTAGGCCTGGCCCAAAGCAATCGGCGCGTGGAAACTCGACAAAAACAACAATAACGCCTGCCACCTGGCATGAGTGTCACAAGACTTTAATTTTACAGCTAAAATGTTGAAGTTTAGCCGTTTTAACTACTGTAATCATTAAAAAGCAAGCTGAATATCACTTCCTAACATCATCCCTAGCAGGTAACTCTCTTTCTCCTCTCATGTTCCAAACTTACTTGCCCTGTTTCTGCCTGTGGAACCAGCTCATCTTTCTGTCCCTCATCATCACTGGTGGCATGTTGCTGCACAGCTGTCTGGCTCACTTCTTCACTGCTGGGTCTGCTGCTAATATTTAACTGTAGTCAGTGCAGCTGGCATCCAACTTAAAGGTGCATTGCTGCCACCTACAGTACTGGAGTGTGAAACAGATTAGTGGGGGAAAAACAGGTGATGACTGCGTGTGTGGCGGGGTTGGGCCGGGCCGGCCCGCCGGCCGTCCTGGAGTACTGGCCGTTCTGTGATTCTCCAGATCACACAGATAGCCAGTCCGCCCCTGAGCTCCGCACAAAGAATTGTTTGCAATACTAAACACCAGAGATGACATCACACACATATTGTAGATACAGAGCAGAGCATCATGTCACCTTTCACAGACAGCCAGCTCTGTGGTGACTCTCCTTTTTTGGGGTGTTCACACTTGTAGAAGCCTTCGTCAGACTCGGACACCGCTGGGAGGATCATCTTTCCTGCAGGCTTATTTCCAATGAAAACATCATTTCTGTAGAACGTAGCAGAGAAATCTGACGTAGATTCATCTTGCTGTTCTTTCTTGTAGGAACAGTGAAGTGTCACTTTATCTCCCTCTGTCACAGGAAGTACAGGGCTCCCCAGGATCACGGCACCAGCTGAAACCAGAATTTAAACAGTCCCATAAAAACAATAAATTGACAATCCAGCAGATTATAAAGCAAAGAAGGAAAGACATAAACAAGCTCCATGCACATTTAGTATTACCTGTCACTGTGATGTTGACAGTGTTGCTGTACTGTCCCTGCCCAGACTCACACCAGTACACTCCGGTGTCTGATGGAAAGGCATCCTCTATGGTGCAGGAGGACTCACCTGGGATCCCCATGCCAACCTCACATCCCTCAGACGCGCTAAAGGAGGTGTTTCTTCTCACTATCCAGCCGTTGGAGTTTGCAGGTGGTGCACACCTCAGAGTGATGTGCTCATACTTAAAGAACTGACATCTGTTGGGAGTGATGCTCAGTGTGGCTGCGAGGGGGGGTGGGGTAAAGAAATAATTAGGGATGGATTTAAATTCTTTCTGTGCAGGCAGCTGATTGAATGCAGGCACTGCAGTGGTTTCTTGCTGTTAAGGTTCTAAAATTGAAATCTGAATCACTTCCAAAACGACCTATGACCAGTGGAGATTACCAGCAACAGATCTTCTGGACCTTTGGCATCACGATTACTTAGGTTAAGTTACGTAAATGGTCGCAGTTTGGTTAGGTTTAGGCACCAAGGGAACAGGCACTTTTACTCTGCTGCGGGCGGTAAAAAAATATACTGTGGGTCCCGCAGTAGCGCTGATATAATGGAGTCAACAAACAAGGTTGAAAAGAAGACTGAGTGTATGTTGTTCCTGAGAATGTCCTGCACAGGCCTGACTTAAACCGCCAACCGCCAAACCGCCTGACCTGATACAGCTGCGTACATCCTCACATAGTCTGAGATCAACAGGCCAGAGACTATTAGTTGCCCCCCTTACACATTTTAAAACTAGGGGGGACCGTTCATTTCAAGTTGTTGCACCCAGGTTGTGGAACGCTTTGCCTCCTTCCATACGCTGCTTGGATTGTGTGGAAAACTTTAAAACTCAGTTGAAATCTCTGCTTTTTAAAGAGGCTTTTAACTAGATTGTAGGGTGGTTTAGGCTGGTCTTATGTGTACGTGTTATTTATTTTGTTTTTGTGATGCAATGTATTTATGAGAGTTGTTAATGCTTCCTTTTGTTGTGAAGCACTTTGTGATCTTCATCTGAGAAAAGTGCTATACAAATAAATTTTACTTACTTACTACTTTACAATTACAGGTACACACGCTGACAAGGAGACTAAACCCCATGGGCACTTCTCCGTTGTTACTGACAAAAATGATTGCAATGATTTATGTTGGTTATTCTAAACATTAGCATAGCCCAAACATTTGTGTCCTTTTTTTACTCTGCATTTCACAATGTTTGCGAGTGCGGGCAGGAGTGGATACACATGTTGCGGGAGCAGGCGGTGATGGTCACACAATCAGCGGCTGTGGTATCAAGAAAACAGTCCCACTCCAGTTCCCATCTCCCACACTAAACTCTGCTCTAAACTTACCGACCAGCTTGGCAACATGGACAGCTGTAAGCCACATGACCCGCCTTTCTCTGCTTCTGATTGGCTAGTAGTCCTTAACTAGGAACTGCGCATGTTCAACTTCTAACAAAGATCATTTAGAGAGCCATCAGATCTCAATGAACAAAACAATAATAGGAAGTTCAAATTTTGCCGGGAGACACAGCAAACCTTCTTGCAATGGCACATGTGCACGTGGCGTTCTGGGGGAGTTGGACTACCTATTCAACCTGAATGGGCTGCAGGTACCACCTCACGTTACCTGTAGTGACAAGGACACCAGCAAAACGCAAAACTAGAAAATAATCAATCAAGAAAAAGAGAGTGATGGTTTGTGGCCAACCCCTGCTTCAGTGCACCTTTTGTCACTTTGCGCCAAAACAAGTGATGTTGATTCACAGTCGATTATGCTTCCTGACAGTACAGATTGATTTCCCTGAAGCTTAACTGACACAATATATTACTGTGATGTTTAAGTGTTCACTTAATTTTTTTTAGCAGCATATTTTAAATTGTCACGTGCCATCTGAATTTTGTGCTTACATAAACAAAAACATTTCCACCATAAACTGGCACAGAAATATTCACCAGAATGCAGGAAATGAAGTGTTTAATGGTCCAATGTTTGCTTTCAATTCCGCATTTAAGATTTCTTAAAAATAGTGTAAAAAATATCATCTCATTAATATTGTGTCTCGTCTCACGAGCCAAGTGTCTCATCACCTCTTTTATGCACTCATCCCAATAAAGCCCCTTGAATAGAAATTGAAAAGAGATGATGTCTACATTCTCTGGAGCAACCTCAGTCATGGAGCAAGTTAAGCAGTAGGGCAGAGCCTATGGTGAAAAAGTGTCCAAGAGAACTTTCTTATGCTACAGATAAAAAAAGAAACTCTGCGTTCAGAGGAAGGATTTAAGACAAAATAAGGAAAGTGACAGATGGTGAGGACAAACACAGATGGTGTAGCATTTCCTCATTGGAGAGCACTGACAAAGGAGAATTGACTGAGGACTGTTGTGTTGCTGCTCTTGGACAATATGGGGGTTTGCAAATTATTTGCAGTAGGCTATGCAGCTATTACATTTAATCTACCAAAATGAATTTTCTCTGTATTTCTGAACCCAAGCCTGGGCTAAGCTCAGCTGTAGGCATACATCCCGAGTCCGTATTGACAGTGTTTCTATACTGCAACTATCCACACTGCCAGAAGGTAAACAAAGATTTGCACTGCAGGTTTTAACATACGTATATATTTACTTTAAAAAAAAAAATATATATATATATATATATATACAATATTTTTGGCTTGCTGTAACGTAAGATGTTCACAATACTTTGATGAGCACAATGTTTGGCTTAGATTCATCAAGTACTACATTACAAAAACACAAATCACCAAGTACACCAAACGTTAGGTTGTTCTGGGTATAGAGCAAGCTGTAGTTTTAAGGAAAGGATAACTCAATCAAAGAGCAAACACAAGAGAGAGCGGGAGACAAATTATTTTGAAAAAGTTAAATTACTCACAAAGCATTAGAAAGAGCTCCATTCTGTTTCAATTTGTCTTCCTCAATGTGAACGTGTGTCTACCACATCCTGTCAGGAAGTCCTGAATGTCATTGTGGCTGTGCCTCAGGGGGTAGAGAGGTTGTCCACTTACCAGAAGGTCAGTGGTTCAATCTGCATTGGCAAAGAGTCCTTGGGCCAGACACTGAACCCCAAATTGCTCCTGACAGCTGTGACATTATGTGAATGTGTATGAATAAGTTTGTGTTTCTGTTGAGCCTCTGCTCATCAGTGTATGAATGTGTACAATGGGGTGAAAGTGATGTAGTTTAAAGTGCTTTGCGTGGTCGGACAGACTAAGAAGGTGCTATATACAAAATTTGTACTGTTTCTTTTACAAAACCTCACTCCTGAAAGTAGCAGCCACGTGGACTTAATAAAGCTCTCAGCCTCATTGTTCATTCTGGGTATTTCTATTTAAAGTGCATTTTAGACAAGAGTGTTTTAGAGAAACTAACTTGCAAAACCACCTGATACAAATCTTTGTTGGAATAAAAATCAGTCCAAGTACTGCTGTAGTCAGAGCTTCTTAAAAGTGTTCCAGATGTTGTCCATCCATCCATCCACACATGCCTCCACACACATTCCTGGACATTCCCCCACCGCATCATGTGTTAGTGCATTTCAAAATGACATTTGAGTGTTTGCACTTTCATCACCACTCTGGTTGATGTATGGTTATGTTTAGTTTACTAAATCTACTTGGTCAAAGCTCTGCAGTATGTGACAACCTGGCAAAATAGTGTCTTAGCTGTTTCAAATGAATTGCAGCTTATTTAAAGAATCTGTAGGGAAAGAAAGTCAGTTTCTAGGACCCTAGTTCTGTCCTAGTTTTGCGACAGCGCCATCTAGTGGAGTGGTGGTGGTAATACACAGCAATGCGAAGGAGGTTAACCCTGTCTGCTGGCACTGTGAGCACAGCTGTAGGGTTAACCGGTTAACATGCATATAAAATTTCCTAGATTTTTTTCTCATTTTGTCTCTCATAGTTGAAGTGTACCTATGATGAAAAGTACAGACCTCTCTCATCTTTCTAAGTAGGAGAACTTGCACAATCAGTGGCTGACTTTTTGGCCCCACTGTAGCTGTCTGCTTTAAAGCCTTTCAAAGAACAATGTAATGACCAAAAATAGTCAGGTTTAGCTTTTACTTCCTGCATCTGGCAGCAGGGATGTCTTTGTCATACAAGAACCTGTTTTTCTTCACCAAATCTTAACTGCACCCATTTCAAAAACTTCAGTACAGCAGCTGAAGACTGCTAATCACAAAACAAATTCTTAGCTTCCTTACAAGCAGCACACATTAAGTGACTGTCAGTGAAGTCTGAAGTCTTGTATTTTTAAGCAGGAGGGGGTTAAAGAGCCGTAAGTAGAATCAATAACAGTCCCATATTCTGCAGGGAAATTTATTGGCCATCTATCTACAGACTTGCATCCACACGTAACCTCACATAAAAGCTAAGTGGAGTTGGTTGACACATTTGAGTAGAAACTGATTGACATGTGTATTTAAAATGCATTTTTCAAAGGTTCAACTCCAAATGGATTATGGGCTGATCCTCCTTGTGCTCACAGGTTGGTGCCTCTTGTTTGATTATTCTGCTGTTTGAGTGATATGACATCCACTGATTATGTCTGGCTCACAGTCGGGGAGCAGCAGACAAGCCCCATCCATTCTACATCTGTGGCCAATCAAAGGAAAAATCCAGGGTGGACACTTTGAGAAGTACCAATAGTAGTAGCAATGGCACTTTAATTAAATATATAAACACATTGTCCTGCACCAGGACCTCAAGTCTGAACAAAGGTAGCATCATCATTCACAACGTTGACAATTATTTCTACAGTCTAAATATCTAAACTACCGCGATATAATTGAATATCAAATTGCAGTATTCATGTTCAAAGCACGAAATAGCTTACTGCCTGCAAATGAATAAAAGATATTTGCTGAGAGAGGGAGGGTGGGTACGACAAGGGGAAGGGGAAATTTTTAAAACTCATAGATTTAGAACAACAAGGAAAAGATTATGTTTATCAATTGATAGAATCAGCTCTTAATTCAGTAGCCCCTATACCAAGGAATTTCTGCACCAAACTGAGACAAAGAGTTCTTAAAATGACAAAGAAATGTGAGTAGTTGAAATGGTTCTTGTTTCAACATCGGTGGAAAACACTGAACACCAATTGACTGAGGCAGGCTGAACTTGATCTGACTCAGGGGTCTAAGACATTAAGTCGAGCACACCTGTTTATTGTTTCCATCATTCACTTACACTGTACTGTAACTTTTACTGTCCTGTTTTATACTGTTTTAAAATTTGTGGTGACTTTTCTGGTGACTTGCCACGGAGTCACACATGTTATATTAATATGCAAATGAAGCACAAACAAAAAGATACAACTCTGAAATGTTTATTATGGAGTCAACAAAAATTTAAAAACAGTGTGATATCCTTGTTGATTGCAGGCCCGATTAAAGGCCCTTTTGTGAAGGCCTGTCCAATCTAACTATTATTAAAATCCATGAACAGTAATTTAGACGTAAATAAAATGACTCAGCAGCAACTGTTCCCTCTGAGTTCTGTTAGCCCACAATGTTTTAAAGCTAGAGTTCAGGATTCCCTGCAGGCTCACGATAAGATGCGATCACGACACAGGGGCCACGTAGATTTTAAATAATGACAATATCCTACAAAGAGTTTAATATAACAGCTTTTCTTAATTATTCTGTATAACAGAGAAGGAAAACCATAAAGGCTTACTCTGGAGCACCTTTGACATAAGAAGCAGAATACTTGATTGTTTATTAACAGTTTAATATCATTTGAGGAGCCATTTGTGGGCGTCAACCTGGATTACGGCCACACCACACTGGGAATGCCTGGATTCTTACCCAAGAAGGACTGTCCGGGTCCTGTGCTATGGACTTACAGCTCAACAAGGACCTTTCCCTAAATGTCTACACAGGAATGAGCTCCTGCACACACAGGAAGCATTAACAGCGCTGTTGATAGAAAACGCCCCTCTGTCTGAGTGGAAATTAGTCAGTAATGACATACATACATTTCATACAGGCTACATTTTAAATTCACAGTTTTTTGTGTTCTTGGAAAATAGCAATTCACATTGTATTAAATTTACAGTATAAAGTTTGGGTCTGCATTTTGATGCATAAAATATTGCATATTTATTGACGCTGTGACGAGACATTTAGTTTGTCTTTCTTTAGTTAGACCTTGTTGGTGCATACGTAAACCAGCTACTTTATACACACACTTTATACTAAGACAGCTACAGTTACATTCAGAGGTTTTACTAGTATTGTTTCTCTCTCATTATAATGCTGCCCAGTACAGAACATTTAACTTTGATTTCATTCAATTTGTTTCTATTAAACGTCTGTATTGTAAACACTGTTCTCCCAAATACTTCATTTTGTTGCTGATCTCCCAACATACCAGTAGATTAAATTGAACTTAAATTGTTTCATTTCATACATGAGAAACCTGCTGGTGGGAATAATTCTATGTTAACATGGATCAAAAAAGGATTGACCAGGGCTTTAGGTGTCATTTGTGATTTATTTGAAATTTTTGTTTAAAAAAACAAAAAAACATAACCTTTCACAATTTTCAGACAAAACCAAGAAGATCCTTCAACATCTGTGTGTGAACATACATTTATTCACAGCTGGATTATACAGCATGCTGTCGCTTATCAAAATAGGATGAGACAATACATGGCAGAAGTGAACCATGTGCTTATTGATTGATTGAATTAATAGCCTATTTATCTATTTAATTATACTGAGCACATTCGTGCTAGAATGATGAACCCTTTCGATTTATTCTTTATTTTTCCCTTCAGACACTCATCTAGCATTATTTGGATTGTTCCATTATGGTTTTGTATTGTAGGGATTAATTAACATTAACATTCATTCAGTACTCTTTCATAAATCATTTATTTTAAAGCAGGGGTTTCAAAGTCTGACAAAATCAAAACAACTGTGCCTCCAGTCTCCTCCCAAACAATCTTAATAATGATAAAAAATACTACAACCTGTTTAAAGTTTCAATATGACATTGCGGTTTCAAAAACTAGATTTTTTAAATTCTGTTTGTACAAACTACCTGAGACTATTAATGCTGTGATATGTCATCCATAATATTTACTTTTATAAATAAACATTAAATAATGTGATGTAAAATGTAAAATCAGTTGAGTTTCACTTTAGGATAATACGTTTTTGATTCACCAACCAATAACTTAGGGAATCCCATAAACCAGCCAATCATAGCATCTCACCTGCACATATCTCCACAGAGATACAGAGATCCAGCACATCATACATAACATAAGTCCATATCAACACAATCATGTTGTAGGTGACAAAATGTCCTATTCATGTAGAAATATGCAAACTGTGTCCTCATGAAGGAGTATTTTCCATATAAAAAGACAACAATACAAATACACCTACTTTAAAGGGCCTTTATGTACGTTTTTCCAATGTAATGACTTATAAATAAATTAAATTTTTATTGCCTTATTGCTAATAGGCTCAAAACTCAGTTAGGAATGAAAAACACGCCTGTTTTCTCCGTTGCTTGCATCAGCCACTATTCTGCTTTTACTGTGAGGACGCTCCCGATCCTCTGAGACTACAGCGAGAACACAGCAGCTACCGGCATGCAGTCCACTACAGTAAAGTTGCATACTGCGGTCGAACTGTTATAAAGTGTGACACAATCTTGTTATAATATTCAGTCCAGCTCACTACCCATTTCGTTAACATCCAGTACATGTAGCTGTGCTGACTTTGCTGAGCCTCCTATGAAAGATACACAGATAGAAAAGATAGTTACTCAAAGCAGCAGGCGAGCTAACGATGTAGCAGTAAATGTACCGTGATTATGTAACCAGCGTGGATTAGTTCAACCTGCAGCTGAAAAAACTATTACTGTAACGTTGCCGTGGGAGTTTACCTGAGTTTCCACCATGTTGTGTGAAGCTGTCTCCCTGCCTGTCTGTAGCAGCTCTCACTCTGCCTTTTTTCCGGGAGTACTGTGCGATTATGCCGGTGTCTTGCTCTGCTGAATGAAAGGTAGGCCTATGGCGCTGGTGTTGAGCTGCCTCTGAGACAGGTAACAGACTGAACATGTCTGTGTGCAGGATTTCTGTATGAAAGCGGTTTTGGATTTTGCTCGCTCATGAGTTCAAGCAAGCACGAGTACGAGTACGAGCACACGCCTGGTCCACTGGCCGCTGGAAACTCCATAATGCCCCTTTAATTTGAAGTAGTTTTTTGTTCAGTCTTGCAAACTAACTGAGTCTATAAATGCAAGTGGCACGGGTTAATGGTGTTGATTGTCACTATAAAAATAAACATTAAATATAAAAATAAAATGCAACAGAACTCACCAAGAGCTGTAAACATACTTTGATGTATAAAATCAGTGGAATTTCCCTTTAGGAGAATACTTTGTCCGAATAATAGGCTACAACATTTACATCAAATATAAGAGAACATAACTTTTTCACTCTGTTTCTTTTGCAAAGCCTCACTTCTTCTGGGTATTTATGATCAAAGTGTATGTTTGATAGGAGCGTTTCCCCAAAACTAACTTGTGAAATCACCTACAAACCTCTGGATGGAATAAAAAACAGTGCAAAACCAAGTACTACTGCAGTCAGAGATTCCTAAAAGTGTTCCAGGTGTTGTCACACAGACATACACGCCTCCATACATGCCTCCAGACACAATCCTGGACATTCACATGCAGAACCTAAACAACAAAACAAGTCATGTGTTAGTGCATTTCAAAAAGACGTGTGACGTTTTCTCTTCCCACTCTGGTTAACGTACAGTCAAGTTTAGCTGACTACACTATGTCTACTTGATCAAGACTCTGCAGTAGGATAACCTGGTAGCAGCTGTTTCAAATAAATGGCAGGTTATTTGAGCCTTTAAGGAAGCTGCAGAGAAAGAAAGTTTAAAATGTCACAAAGTGAAGGTTAACATTGATTCAGCAGCCTTTTTGTTTATAATAAGAAAATCAAAGATGTTTGTGTTTCTCAGGTTTTTCTCTAATGTTTCTGCCAACAAGGAACATTACTTGAAATCACAAAAAAGAAGCAACATTTGTTCAGTAAAGTAATTTTGTTACAGCTAATGCAGTATAATAAATAATGTGACACTGTCATACGATGTGAAAAATGCTTTTCTATGTTTGAAGAAACTCCCCACATCCATCATTTGTCTTATGACCAATGGGTCAACTCCCCCGACTTACTTGAGCTCCCTCTTAATGTAACATTAAGCCCCCGACATAGGTCAACATACTGCCCCCCACGTTCATGTGCTAAATTGCATCTCGCAGATGAGTAGCGTTAATTCCTGGGGACAACCTACGCAGGATAAGCTTGGCAGCCATCTTGCGTACGACTACGCGTTGTTAAAAGCAAGAATGCCCAGGTCTTTAGAGACATTGTTTCTCTACAAACACTTTCAAAAAGCAAACTTAAATTGGGAAACTTGAGGAGAGATTCATGACTTACCGATGACACAATTCCCTCCGCACACTGTGCTAATACAGCAAATGATGGCAATGAGGATGACAATCATAGCAATAATGCCAGCGTAACTGCCTACGCCGCTGTCCTGACCTGAAAGAGAAGAGGAAAGATGTCATGGCACAGCAAACCAGACGAGAGAAGAGAGGCAACGGCTTTTTTCCTGTGGGTCTACATTATATATCATTGTGAGGATGTTAGCTCTTGTTAACATTCAGAAAACAAATCTCTTCTCTGCCAAACTTCAGCCTCACAAAGCTGCAGGTATGGCTACAGGCTTTAGTCCTTTACATCCTGATCAGATATTAAAATAATCAACTTAAAATGTTTTCTCTGCTTTGACTTTTTCTGTATTTAACCAGATTTTTCTCTTTCTTAAATTTAACTTCTTACTTACTGAGAGCTGCGTGTTTCCCCTGAGTGTTGTTTGTATATATTTTCTGCTGAAAAATAGAAATAAATATTAAAACACTTCTTTTTCTAACATGTTTTCCTGCTTATCTGTTTACAGCTGCTGTTTGATTCTAGTGAAGTTTACTCTGTAGAGTCTGAATCCTGATCTTCAGTGAACTTACCAACAGTGAGGTTAACATAACAACTCTTGTGCAGCTTTTCAGCGTGAAAGAAGCATCTGTATCTTCCAGCGTCAGAGAGCTGTACTGAGGACAGTTTCAGTGAAAGGTTTCCTTTGGTCAGCCCCTCATGAGAGAGAGACGTTTGTCCTTCAAAGTCCTTCTGCTCTGCAGGACTGTCTTTTCCGTCTTGATGCAGGTGTACAACCTGGTTATGGTTCATATGACTCCACTCCACTGTCATATCTGTTGCATCCAGTGGGGGCTCAAGGCGGCACTGCAGAATCACGTTCTCACTGACTGCAGCTTCCACTGGATCAGAAGAGCAAACCACCTCTGGGTCTGTTGAAGAAGCAGCATCAGACCAGATACAGACCTTTTACACTACAACAAAGTCAACAACAGAGTTAGGCTGCCAGAACAACAGGTTCCTGATTTCTGGGTTTTTGATAAGTGCATTTCCATCCACCCACCCTGACCTCCTCCCTATACGCGGACTCACTTTTGCTCCCGTCATAATAACTACGACCACTAGTCGGCGCTCCGACACAAACAGATTTGGTTTTGTGCCACTGATGCCGTCAAAAGTGTTCTCTGTTCATTGACTGGTATTTTATTAAATGCGGCTTATGGCAATTATTTAAAGTCAGTCTCTTTAAGTCACTGTTTTAAGCTTGATTTAAGTCGAAGTAAAATTAAAAGGTTAATTTCTTCTTAACCAGAATTAAATTGATACTTTAAATTAAACCGCTTTTTAGAAAAGTTACTGTTAAATTAATTTTGTCAAACAGGTTGTTGTTGCTCTTGGGGAATTTGATGTACGAGCATTTCTAAAATCATCATCTGATTATCAGACAGCCTGCAGTAAATTACAGCCAATAACTTTTCTCAGAGATACCAGAGTGAGGGTTCGCGTTTGTTATGTGTTGTCTTTAGTTAGGGTTTTCAAAACAAAGACGACCACAGGAGGAGGCAGACAGTGGACTGAAGGATGGAGCTGGGGGGGGGGGGGGGCTGTTGAGCTATCTTTGTTCCTGTGGTGCTGATTCACATGCAGTTTGAGCAATGTTTAAGTGAAGGACGTATAGACTCACATGACCGACTAATGGTGACGTAAGAGAAGGAGGTACCTAAAGAGAAAGCTCAAAGCAATGCAAAAACGCGCAGACTGTAGGGGAAAAAAGCCAAATCCCGGCCAATTTGGGCGATTTAGAAATCCCGGCCGGACGCATTATTTAGGTCCCATAAAGAGGACATGTCCGGGAAACAGGACGTAGGCCTGTGGCGCACCCATACAGAAAGACATCTTTGTAAACAATCATTGAATCACTTTTTCTGCTCCCGATCCATATCTCTAGACTTGAAAGTGAAAGTGTTCTTTGTTCCTTTTCTGTAGGTCTCCGGTGAAAAAGGCTAAAAATTCAAACCGGTCAAAATGATCCGTGTATCAAATCAAATGACTAAAGGCTACAATAATCAATTTCCGTTTCAACGTGTCTGAATAATAATGTCGGGGATGGTCAGGGCTGGTGATAGTAGCCTAGTTTTTCAAATGAATTGTGTAACGGTCTGTTATAGGTTTATGTCCAATTCATCATCTGAATGAAGACACACTTGTTTAAAGTATTAACGGTTAAAAAACAAACTTAACACACAAAACGTTTCCACTGAGTCTCTTCAGGCAAAAGAAAAAAAACAGAAAGTTTGTTTCACATAAGGCAGCTGGGTGAGATCAAACATAAATCACAGGTCTAATTGAAAACAGTCATCAGTCACGTTAAGTTCTGTTAAACAAAGTAAAGTTTCCATAGGCTACTAACTGTGACTGTAACTGTCTGTTAATACAGTCACATATCATTAACATACCTCTTGAGGCAAAGGCAGCTTGACTGAGGAACAAAACAAGGAATCCGAATCTCTCCTTCATGTTAAATAAACTTATGATGTGTATTGCCGAGGATTTCGTCCTTTCTGGCAAAGCTCTGGCGCCGTAACTTTAGGAATAGACGTTCCTCAAAATCCAAATGACAGCTGACTTTGACCGCAGCGCCTCACGGCCTCGTAGCTCCCCCTGTCAGTGCCCACACATACTGAAGTGTAGGCCTACACGATGCGAGGAATCAAACACCTGTAATATTTTTACATCTTATTCACCGCATTATAAAACGGACAGGCATGAATTTTTATTTCAACCAAATAACCTACAGCTGATTGGTGTGGCGACTTTTGATGTCATTTATTTCTATTTTGGATCCTCATCCAGGATCTCACTAAATTCTCAGTGTTGCAACATCCCCACAATAACAGTGTGCAATCATGTCTACAAGTTGGTTTCGTTTCTACAAGCCACGCAGTATATAATAAATGCCAGACACATAAACTTAACAGCACAACTGTTGCACTCAGTTTAACAGCTGGAACAAATATCATCTCTGAATCTATCAGTTCATATATTATATGTAATAATGAATATTCTGCTGTTGGTTTTATTATAGCAGTACAATATTTTACCCTACTTTAGCAGCACGGACTGGAGACTAACAAACAAATTTCTTCCAAGCTGAAATAGGTTTTCTTGATGGTTTAACAGATGTGACTGTGGTGATTTCTGGCTTTATTTTGGTTCTAACACGACAGTAGGCTTATGATTGGTTAACCTTTCCATGCAGTTAAAACAATAGAACACAGATAGAGACAGATTGAGTACAAGAAGGAAGTTTGAATTAAAAGAATCATGACCACATTCGTGCAAGGATGATATAAGCCCATTTGATTTTATACTTTATTTTTTAAATCCAGAGAGTCATGTAGTATTATTTGGATTGTTCCATCATGATTTTTGTATTATAGGGTGTAATTAACATTCACATGCATACAGTACTCTTTCTTAAGGCGTAAAACTCTCTTTTCTTTAAAGAAGGGGTTTCAAAGTCTGATACTGCAGGCTATGACAAAATTAAAACAACTGTGCCCCAGTCTCCCCCTCAGAAATGTTAATAATAATCATTACAATACATTTATTCGACACTTTTATCCAAAGCGACTTACAATTGCTATCAAAGGCCACGTGCCTTTGGAGTACCTAGGAGTTAAGTGTCTTGCTCAGGGACACATTGGTGTCTCACAGTGGATTCGAAAGCAGGTCTCTCACACCAAAGGCATGCGTCTTATCCACTGCGCCATCACCACCCATAATCAAAAGTAACAAATGTTTATAGTTTCAGTATGACATGGCAGTTAATGTCCAGATATTACAAAAGTTCTTTTGCAAATCCTCACTCCTAAAAGTGGCGGCCATGTGGACTTAATAAAACTACCTGAGACTTAAGTGTGCATTCTGGGTATTTATGATCAACGTGCATATTTGCAGGAAGTATTTCCTCAGAAACTAGCCTGTGAAATCACCTGATACAAACCTCTGGATGGAATAAAAACCAAGTACTACTGTAGTCAGAGCTTCTTAAAAGTGTTCCAGATGTTAAAATTAACATTTATTCATTTAGCTGACGCTTTTATCCAAAGCAACTTACAATTACTGTATGTGTCAGAGTTTGCACACATATGGAGCACCGAGGGATTTAATGTCTTGCTCAGGGACACATTGGTGGATGGGTTCACAGTGGGTGATTGAACCTGGGTCTCTCACACCAAAGGCGTGTCTCTTATCAGCTGCGCCATCAACACGTAGTCAAACATCCCGCCGTAAAACCCACCATACAGGACCTCTTACAGTCCTCCCCATTGCTCTCAGAACCTAAACAACAAAACAAATCATGTGTTAGTGCATTTCAAAAAGACGTGTGACGTTTTCTCTTCCCACTCTGGTTAACGAACGGTCAAGTTTAGCTACACTATGTCTACTTGATCAAGACTCTGCAGTATGTGATAACCTGGCAGCAGCTGCTTCAAATAAATGGCAGGTTATTTGAGCCTTTAAAGAAGCTGCAGAGAAGGAAAGTTTAAAATGTCACAAAGTGAAGGTTAACATTGATTCAGAAGCCTTTTTGTTTATAATAAGAAAATCAAAGATGTTTGTGTTTCTCAGGTTTTTCTCTAATGTTTCTGCCAACAAAGAACATTACTTGAAATCACAAAACAGAAACAACATTTGTTCAGTAAAGTAATTTTGTTCCAGCTAATGCAGTATAATAAATAATGTGACACTGTCATATGTTTGAAGAAACTCCCCACATCCATCATTTGTCTTATGACCAATGGATCAACTCCCACAATTTACTTTTGAGCTCCCTCTTTATGTAGCATTAGAAATGTTGTATCTCTGATGTGGAAAATTGTGGTTATTAAAACTTTCAAATACGAATTTAACATGGAAAACTTAAGGAGAGATTCACGACTTACGGAGGACACCCTTACCTCTACATACTGTGCTAATGCAACAGCAAATGATGGCAATGAGGATGACAACCATAGCAATAATGCCAACGTAACCACCTATGCCAATGTCCTGACCTGCAAGAGCAGAGGGGAGAGAAGAGGTCTTGATAATGCTAAGATTTTCATCATCGTGTGCTCAGAGCAGTGAGCTTAACACAGAGAGTGATGCAGCAACGGCTTTTTTCCTGTGGGTCTACATTATATATCATTGTGAGGATGTTAGCTCTTGTTAACATTCAGAAAACAAATCTCTTCTCAGCCAAACTTCAGCCTCACAAAGCTGCAAGTATGGCTGCAGGCTTTAGTCCTTTACATCCTGATCAGATATTAAAATAATCAACTTAAAATGTTTTCTCTGCTTTGACTTTTTCTGTATTTAACCAGATTTTTCTCTTTCTTAAATTTAACTTCTTACTTACTGAGAGCTGCGTGTTTCCCCTGAGTGTTGTTTGTATTTTCTGCTGAAAAATAGAAATAAATATTAAAACACTTCTTTTTCTAACATGTTTTCCTGCTTATCTGTTTACAGCTGCTGTTTGATTCTAGTGAAGTTTACTCTGTAGAGTCTGAATCCTGATCTTCAGTGAACTTACCAACAGTGAGGTTAACATAACAACTCTTGTGCAGCTTTTCAGCGTGAAAGGAGCATCTGTATCTTCCAGCGTCAGAGAGCTGTACTGAGGACAGTTTCAGTGAAAGGTTTCCTTTGGTCAGCCCCTCATGAGAGAGAGACGTTCGTCCTTCAAAGTCCTTCTGCTCTGCAGGACTGTCTTTTCTGTCTTGATGCAGGTGTACAACCTGGTTATGGCTCCCACAGCTCCACTCCACTGTCATATCTGTTGCATCCAGTGGGGGCTCAAGGTGGCACTGCAGAATCACGTCCTCACTGACTGCAGCTTCCACTGGATCAGAAGAGCAAACCACCTCTGGGTCTGTTGAAGAAGCAGCATCAGACCAGATACAGACCTTTTACACTCAGCTACAACAAAGTCAACAACAGAGTTAGGCTGCCAGAACAACAGGTTCCTGATTTCTGGGTTTTTGATAAGTGCATTTCCATCCATCCACCCTGACCTCCTCCCTATACGCAGACTCACTTTTGCTCCCGTCATAATAACTACGACCACTAGTCGGCGCTCCGACACAAACATATTTGGTTTTGTGCCACTGATGCCGTCAAAAGTGTTCTCTGTTCATTGACTGGTATTTTATTAAATGCGGCTTATGGTAATTCTTTAAAGTCAGTCTTAAGTCACTGTTTTAAGCTGAATTTAAGTCGAAGTAAAATGAAAAGGTTTATTTCTTCTTAACCAGAATTAAATTGATACTTTAAATTAAACCGCTTTTTAGAAAAGTTACTGTTAAATTAATTTTGTTGTCTTGTCAAACAGGTTGTTGTTGCTCTTGGGGAATTTGATGTACGAGCATTTCTAATATTATCATCTGAATATCAGACATTAGCCTACAGTAAATTACAACCAATAACTTTTCTAAGGGATACCAGAGTGAGGGTTCGCTTTTATTATGTGTTGTCTTTAGTTAGGGTTTTCAAAACAAAGACGACACAGGAGGAGGCAGACAGTGTGCTGAAGGATGGAGCTGGAGGGGCTGTTGAGCTATCTTTGTTCCTGTGGTGCTGATTCACATGCAGTTTGAGCAATGTTTAAGTGAAGGACGTATAGACTCACATGACCGACTAATGGTGACGTAAGAGAAAGCGGAACCTAAAGAGAAAGCTCAAAGCAATGCAAAAACGTGCAGACTATAGGGGAAAAAATATACGAATCCCGGCCAATTTGGGCGATTTAGAAATCCCGGCAGGACGCATTATTTAGGTCCCATAAAGAGGACATGTCCGGGAAACAAGACGTAGGCCTATGGCCCACCCATCCATCTTTGTAAACAATCACTGAATCACTGTTTCTGCTCCCGATCCATATCTCTAGACTTGAAAGTGAAAGTGTTCTTTGTTCCTTTTCTGTAGGTCTCCGGTGAAAAAGGCTAAAAATTCAAACCGGTCAAAATGATCCGTGTATCAAATCAAATGACTAAAGGCTACAATAATCAATTTCCGTTTCAACGTGTCTGAATAATAATGTCGGGGATGGTCAAGGCTGGTGATAGTAGCCTAGTTTTTCAAATGAATTGTGTAACGGTCTGTTATAGGTTTATGTCCAATTCATCATCTGAATGAAGACACACTTGTTTAAAGTATTAATGGTTAAAAAACAAACTCAACACACAAAACGTTTCCACTGAGTCTCTTCAGGCAAAAGAAAAAAACAGAAAGTTTGTTTCACATAAGGCAGCTGGGTGAGATCAAACATAAATCACAGGTCTAATTGAAAACAGTCATCAGTCACGTTAAGTTCTGTTAAACAAAGTAAAGTTTCCATAGGCTACCAGCTGTGACTCTGTCTGTTAATACAGTCACATATCATTAACATACCTCTTGAGGCAAAGGCAGCTTGACTGAGGAACAAAACAAGGAATCCGAATCTCTCCTTCATGTTAAATCAACTTATGTGTATTGGCGCGTTTGAGACTGGTCGGAACTGGGATATTTCCCAGTTGAAACTTCCGACTTCTGATTCTGATTCCGACTTCAAAGCATTCCGGGTGCATGTTGGTACATGACTCTGAAAGTGAACGAAACCCAATGTTGACCGTGACAAGTGAACACACAGTTGCACCCTCAGTAGTGCTTTAGGTGTTAATTAAAATGATGGCAGTTTAACTGCAACAACTGACATAAATAGCCGATACTAGTTACTGTGTACCCCTCTATTTACATCAGTTGGTAGCCCTCAAGTCAGTCAACGTTGTAGATTACATTTCCTAATGTTTTGGCATTTTTAACAATAACTTTTACGCAAGATGACTTCATGACTTGACATGCCAGCTACCTAATAGGCCTACCATATTTCTTCATCAATGTACGTGTAGAACATGTTTTCCTATGATCGTAGGCCTATGTATTATTTTAATTCAAGTGGCATTTCAGGATAGCTTTTCTAGTTGGAGGTCGGGAATTTTCCAGTTCCGAATTGCCTTGAACGCAGCATAAGTATTGCCGGGCAGGGGCGCCGTATAGGGGGGAAAGTCAGGACAATTCCAAGGAGCCCTGACTGACAGGAGCCCCAAAAAATGATTGTAAAGTGACATCAAATTATATTTACATAACCCATCATCGTTGTACAATTAATGATCTATTTGTTTTTGGCAATAGAAGTCAAATATTCCCATTGACCAAAAAGTAAACCTCCCCAGCCGTGAACCTCCATATGTAGCGGCCACCCCCCCTGTATCTGCATGACATGGTTTGGTCCTGCCTCAGCGCACTGTATCAGTGAAGGTGTTCAGTTGCAAGTCAGTAGATGGGCCAGAAGAACAGTTATCACCATGTTGCCTAGTAAAACAAAATCTGGTTTTCAAAAAAGGAACGAGAGAAAAGAGGGAGAGGAAAGGCAAAGGAAAGGATGTCAATCTGCAACCCAGTTTTTCACCATGAAAGGTGGGCAGCTTTTAGTCTGTGAGTGGTGTTAACCTGTTGGCTTAATGTCCACAGTGAAATAATCTAGCTACAGACTGGTGTTAGTCTACACTTCATCAACATTTAGTCAGTGCAGGGAAACGTTTAGCAAGATATTCTTATTAAATCTTTGTCCCTGCCCCTTTTAGCAGACTAACAACAGATGAGTCAGCAGCAGCCCAGTCTGCCCATAACTGTAGCCTCCCTGTCCCAGTGAAGAAGGTGAGATTTATCTGTCTCTCTTGCTCTTTTTACCAGAACAAAAAAGGAATGAAGAAAATAAATTATTTACATGTAAGTTACAGACAATATTAAAATAATCCAGTTTAATATGTTCATTTAGATTTAATTACGGCGGTTAAATGACATCTATAGATAGTTAATTTTACAATAAAAATACATTGAGACTGTAAAAGATTGCCTTAAGGACAATTTTATGGTGGCTTTTAATCGTGCATCAAAAGATAAACTGTGTGCTGTATGCAGAGTTGCATGTACAATCACCAGCAGTAAATATTGTGCTACAAGAAGCCAGACAGTTGGAAACCTTTATTTAGAGTGATGTAAAGTTTTTGGTGGGACAGTTAGGTGGTGACAACAGCTGCGCAGAGGGGGCCCAGTTAGATGTTTTGCCATGGGCAAAGCATCTAACTGTATCTATAGATACAAAACTCTTTTGCATCTATAGATTTCTTCTATATTAACCAAAACAAGCTAATCTGCATATTTACAAAGAACATTTCAGAGGAAAATAGCCTACTCTTAAGTCATAGAGGTTCTGTGGTGATATGCTTTAGTTATTTTGTTTATCCCATTCACCTGCAGTGACTTGTCAAATGTGTGCAAATTGGCGCATTTTAAATAGTTAACGTCTAGTTTGCATATCATTGTGGTGACGTTATTAGACACAAATGTAACTGTGTTCACCTGTAGTGTTTCTGTGAGTAGGTTGTATGGCCATGTGATATTGCCTTAGCTAAACTTCAGCTAATTTATTACATTAGCTCAGCTCATGAGTCATGCATTAGGAAGATAAAGTCCTATATTGTCTTTTGTCTTTTGTTTAGAGAGAGAGGGCATCGGAACTCCAGTCTCCGCAAATCTTCCGACCTGATAGCCTATTTAGATCTTTTCATATATTTGTATATATATATATATATATATATATATAAATATATATATATATATATATATATATATATATTTGTTTGACAGGGAATCTGTTGATGTCTATGTGTGCACGTGTCCGCCACTACAGGTCCTCTGAGAACTCCGCGTCTGGATAATTCATAAATCATATGAACATAATCTTTACAAGTAGCCTAAATAATTAGTATGGCAATAACACGGGATCAGCCCGTTGTTGAAGGAAGCAGAGGGAGACTGCTAGGCCTATAAAACAAAAGTCAATGCGAATTAGACTTAGATGTTACAGCGTGCAGCCTACATTTGTTTTACAGAGAACAAATGTGCTTTTAATACGCAGGAAAGAGAAAGTATCTCTGCCGGCTTGTAATAGAGCAATGCAGACTGCTTTCCAACACCAGTGGCACAGTGCTGGATTTTAGTTTTATTAGTAAAACAACGTAACCTTATCTTAAAAAAGGTATTTTCCTGATTTGCTAACTGTTTACATCCGCCCAGCTCATATCAGACACAAGCACAACAGAGGTCTCCAGCACAATGAGGCTTGGATGACAGCACATTTCAGTTAATGCAGCAAAATTCGTGCGGAGTCAGCTGCTTTGACCAGCTGAGCAGTGATTATTTACAGGATTCGTGTGCGGCATTTAAAAGCATCTGAAATGTTTGTGATTGTTGCCCAGTGACTGTTGACTGTCGAAACAATGTGCAGTCGTCTATCTGATGAGGAAGATTCAGCGATCCAATTAAAATCTCCTCCGTCCGACTCGTTAATGAGCCAAATAAAGGCACCAGGCGGACCTGCAGTTTATTTAAATCAATAAACAGCTTGTAATCTACCTGTTCACTCAAGCAGAAACCTACCTGCAGAGATCACCACAGAGAGAGATGACAACACAGCGACAAGCATCAACTTCATCGTGTTGACAAAGGCTGGTTCACTCTGATGAATGTCAGGTTAAAAGTGACTTCCTCCATTAGTGATGACCAAATGAAGACACGCCAGCAGACTCGTGCTTTTATAGTCGAGTGCTACTGCTGTTACTTTGTACTTCCTGAATAATTACATTGTGCACAAAAGGACACTGATTGGTTTACTGTTTTGTAAATGTTCTTGTCTATACCAGTTTTACATCATGTCCTGCATTCAGCTCGTGATTACAATAAAATGCTAAACATTAATAGAAAATACAGATGTCAGCCAGAGTGTTTGTGTGTTGTGATGTTGTGACCACAGCTCCTGAGTTGTTGTTAAGACAGAAAGGTAATTTGTATTTCAAGTAACCTGATTTTTTAATCATCCTTCCCAGGAAACCCAGCAGGGGAGAGCAACCATTGTTACATTTCCATTTCTCTTGTTGTGTTGAGAAGAAGTTATTATATTACCGATATTACATAACGATAATATAAGAAAATATGCTACTGAATATCATACTCTTCAGCTAGTTGTATGTTACTCCATTCTCGACATCCTCAGGTGGCTCAAGCCCAGAGCTGAGGAGAGGAGTAGCCAATATAAATGAAAACTGGGCCAAAAGAATCAAGACACATGTTACGGTAAACAACAACCAAATGATAAGTCACAAATGAAACTCACATTCACACAAGACTACTTTCTTGAACAGGTAACCAGGTCCAACTGAAAACACAAGACACTTAAATTAAGAAATCACTTTTAACATCGTCCCTCCTCCAAGAGAGTAAGCAGCCCACAGATCAGCTCATGCAGCTCCAAAACTGCCATCTGACACCTGATACGCTGGTCCACTTACTGGTCCACTTACTGTACACACAGTGTAGATCTGTACCTGTGCATTTGTTGCTGTCAGTAAAGAATAAAAGAAAATGTGTTGTTCAGACAGCTGCTTCAGGCTCCGCAGGAGCGGAGGAGAGAATCAGAAACATAGTTTTCAATAATCCCGTTTTCTGAAACAGGGCCCAGATCTCTCCCTCCCCACCATTGCTTCAACTCCCGCTTTAAAGGGTCAGATCACTCAAACAATTTACCTTTAGGGGAGTTTCGTCTTGCAGGTAGTTTTGGTTTTATTTGCCCATGAGATATCTCAAAGTCAAAGTCAAAGTCAGATTTATTTATAAAGCACATTTAAAACAACTTCTGCTGACCAAAGTGCTGTACATATAAAAACAATTAATCAGAATAAAATAACAAGTTAATAGAATACAATAAAATACAGAACATAAAATAGTGGATCGGCCAATGTGACCTGCTTATTCTGTGTTAAAAGCTAAACAGAACAAGTGTGTTTTTAGCCTGCTTTTAAATTGATCTACAGATTGTGCAGATCTAATCTATTTCCTGTACACTGGAGGTAAATGCTCAAAGAATACACTGCCAACAGTGTTCAGTAGAGCTGTGTGGTCAGGATGTGGTAGTCTAGCTGGTATAACTTGACGTAGAGGAGGTTCTGACAACACTGAGACAGAATGAAGGTCAAAACTCTGTGTAATTTAACTTGCCCCCTGATCTTTGCCTCCACCATTTCTCTGTTGTTCTTCTAACCACTTTAGCACCTAACTTTCATTGATAGTCCTTTTCGGACAATTGTAACTTTTTAAAGAGTTAAAGGAGACGTTTGCATTTCAGCACGCAAGACTTCCACAACAAGACACAAATTATACCAAAAACCACAGAAATACTATTACAGACAATGATTTTTTTTAAAGAACCATTGTAAAATAGAAAAAACTCACACCCTATTATTTGTAATCTCATCAAGTGGTCCAAACCTGTTCAAGGAGTGAACCTAAAAACTGTCAGTGTACTGTGGCTGTTTGTTTTAAGCCAAAAAGTTGCCATACGTCACAAATACAAAGGAAGAGGGAGAATTATCTTAATTCAGGCAGGCAGCACTGAGTGTGGCAGGACAGCAACTCAACACTACCTGACCTTTAATAGACACACCTGTCTAGAGGTTAACTAGGCGCCAGCCGTTTGGTTGTGACCTTTTTTTATACAGTCTTTGTTAGTGACAGATTGCTGCCAGTTGAAGTTTCCAACTTCCAGCCTCAAAGTGTTTCAGGTGCATCACATGGAATTTGTAATATGGTATCAGGTTGTAACTGTTGCTGTCCATGTGACCTAGATGAGTTCTTTATTAGCATTAACTCTGACAACAAGTCAGGTAAAGCAATATTTTAGTGGTTCAGGTGGTGTAGTATACTGGTGCAGCAACACATCTGGGGACAAAAGCTTCAAACTGTTTCAGCATGCTTGGTCACAGAGTGTGTGGATAATCCATAGCGACAAGAACACAACGGTTCTTGAAAGAGATTTCATTTTTCATTGTTCAATGCCTTAAGCGTCGCAAAATGAATTCAGTTCACCTCCACATTATTGGGTTGGAGGCAGAAATATCAGGGACAGATATTTCAAACACTGTGTGTTCAAATACGATGTATTTTGTTTGTTGTTGCATTTCTGGATCAGATGTGCCCTAAAGCTCTCCAGTCTCCAGAAGTTTTTGGGAAGTGAATTAAAGCTGTCATCTGCTCAAAGCCTGGATCAGCTGATATGTGGTCAGGTGACCTCATTGTAAAAGTCTACAAAATATGTGAATTTCACTGCAGATCATTGTTTTTTTTTATTGATGTCTTGTCTGCATTGTTCTGCAATGATATTCATGATTTCCTTTGTGGTCAGGATGTGGTAGACTACCTGGTAAAATCTGACTCACATGACGTAATGCCAAGTAAATAAATTAACATGGAGGGTGAATTCTTTGTTGCAGATTCTTGAAGTTAGTGAGTAGAGAATATAATAAAGTATAGGCTACAAATCTAAGAATATAATAATAAATGATAGCCTAATAAATGTGAATATTTACAGTAGCCTATTATACAGTAGCTTATCAAGAGAGGTGTAATTGTAATTAGCAGGAAAGATATAGGCCCTATATTTATTAATAATGAGTGCTGGTAGTGATGAGGTGTAGTGTGAGGAAGGGGACCTCGGAAATCAGTTCTTTGGGTCTGACAACTATGGATGAAATGATTCCGGCCAGAGAATCGATTCTGAGAGGATGCTTTATTTATTCCGTCGACAGGTTACAACAGTGAATGGGTGTGTGGTTCTGGAAACCAACAAAGAGAAATATCTTATAAATCAAATTCTTCCAAATAAGGCTTTTCTGTTATAAACCATGACTATGACAACAAATCTGGTGAAATCCCTAACATAAATGCTGCACTTGGTGTTCAAATAACCTATATTATAACATAACCCATAATGGCATTCACTGATTCAAGCTAGCACATGGAAAGACACGGCAAAGTTTACAATAAGAAACAGAGAAATATACACGGGCATGCATGTTAACAGGAAATGAACTTGTTCTACAGCTGAAGAAACATAAGCAGATTCTCACCTGATTCACTCACGCACACAAATCACAATGGAGAAGTTATAAAGGCTTAATTGTCCCTGCTGGACCGAACGAAACTGTCTGTCGCTATTCTGCAGCTGATAACGGCGATTCGCGGGTTCGCGTGCACGCGCATATCGTGCGCGCGCGCTCGGCAACAAAGCGGGAACACACATCTGGCTTTCGTACATGTAGGGATTAAAAATCCGTAACTGAGTAAAGTTCAAGTTGTTTCAAGAATGATAAATGAAAAGTGGAACAATGTCTCACATTTGTTATTCAGAAATATTCAGCTGTTTTGGGGCTTAGTCGGGATTTTTTCATGACATCCCCAGCCTTGGAAAAATTTGATAAGTATTTTTTGCAATCATATAGGCCTGCAGGTGCGGATATACTACAGCACGTCGCTCCTACCAATAAATCAAAGGATCGCGTGTCCTTGGAACAAATCTGTCAAATTTAATCCTTCTGAGAGTTAAAGGCTGATGTGTGGTTTATTCCAAACACTGTGAATCAAGCGTAGAAGCTGCAGGTGTGTATAGTTGTGCCTGTTGAAACAGTGGTGAAACGCACTGAAGCCTCGCTTCACTGTGATCACGTGACATTGACGTTTTGAACCACGGTTTGGAGCAGTGTTTCGAAACGTCTGTGCTTCGGGATCTCGACACAGCGTCGACACGTCAGTATTGAGCGTCCCATCCCTACCAGATACAGACCTTTTACACTCAGCTACAACAAAGTCAACAACAGAGGCTAAAGAACAGAAATGAATGACCTGCATTTCCATCCAGCCATCCACCCGGACCTATGTGGACTCACTTTTGCTCCGATCATAACTACGGCCACTAGTCGGCGCTCTAACATAAACAGATTTGGTTTTGTGGCACTTATTCTGTCAACAGTGTCCTCTTATTTTCTGGCATTTTTTTTAAACGCCGCTTATAATAATTCTTTAGAGTTACTCTCTTTAAGTCAAAGCTTAAGTTAAAAATCAAGACGTTTATTTGTTCTCCACCAGAATAATCCAGACTCTTCCCATTTGTTGAAACAGCTTTAAGAACAGTTAGCCTACTGTAAATTAATTTTGTTGTAACAAGAGACCATGTCCGGGAAACAGGACGTATGGCACCCATCCATCCAGAGATTGCAACATATTTGTAAACTGCAGTGATTCACTGCTTCCGCTCACGGTCCATAGGCCTATCTCTGTAGACTCGAAAGTGAAAGTGTTTAGGCTATTGTTCCTTTTCTGCCGGTCTCTGGTAGAAAAGGGCTCAAATGTAGCCTAAATTATTACCGGTCAAAATGAATGATCAAATGACTAGGCCTACGCTATAATCAATTTCAGTTTCAACGTGTCTGAATACTAATGTCGAGGATGGTCGAGGCTGGTGATAAGTAGGCCTACTTTATCAAATGAATTATGTAACGGTCTGTTAATGCACTACACAGCTTGCTTGTGGGATCATGATGTCAGACTTCATCATCTGAATGAAGACACATTTTTTAAGGTTGACTGGATAAAAAACGCACTGACCACACAAAACGTCTCCATTGAGTCTCTTCATTCAAAAGAAAATAAAATGAAGTTTGTTTCACATGAAGCAGCTGGGTGAGATCAAACATAAATCACAGGTCTTAATGAAAACAGCTAGGCTATAAGTCACCTCACATTCTGTTAAGCATCAATGAAAAGGCTACGACTGTAACTGTCTGTTAATACAGTAATATATCATTAACGTACCTCTTGAGGCCAAGGCAGCTTGACTGAGGAGCAAAACGAGGAATCCGAATCTCTTCATGTTTAATCAACGTGTGTGTATGAAGGCTATTGGACACGAGGATTTCTTCGTCTTTTCTGGACAAGCATTGACACGTCACTGCAAATGACAGCTGACTTGATCGCACAGACCCTCCCTCCGACCGTGTGCCCACACATCAACTAAACAATAACACTGCAATGATTCAAGCAGCTGTGATGTTTATCTTATTCACCACATTACAAAACGGACAGGCACGAGTTTTTGTTTCAAATAGGCTTCAACTGACTGGTGTGGCAACTTTTGATTTATTCCAAAAGCTCTTTTGAACCCTCATCAAAAAATCATACTGAAGATGGAATAAATATTATCACTGAACATATTAGTTTCTGTAATATTGAATTTCACTTGGAATTATCTGCTGCTGCGTGTTTTTATTCGATTGGTACAATATTCAGCTTACAGCAGCACAGACTGGAGACTAACCGACAAATTTCTTCAGCTGGTGTGAAAGATGAAATAGATTTTCTTGATGCTGTAACAGATGTGACTGTGGTGATTTCTGACTTTATTTTGGTCCTAACCAGACAGTAATTGTTGATTAACCATCCCAGTTAGTAAGTTGTTTATATCATATTTATAAACCGCTGGTTTTAGCCCAATGTTTTTTTTGTTTGTTTTTTTTACATCAAGACTTACTTAATGTGTTTTTTAGGCAGTATAGGAGAGGAAAGGAAGGATGGCCAAAATCTTTTCTACACACATTTATGTTCATCCTTATGTGCTCTTAAGTCCAGGGGGAGGAGGAAAATAAAAATTATGAATGAAAGCATGGAATAAACAAAATAAACATGGAAACAGAAAATGTGCGAAAAAAACAAGTTATTTAATAACAATGAACGAAAATATGTTAGGGAATAATTAGCTGATGTTGGCATGGTAACAAGCTAATTTACATACCAGCATTGTCATCGTCCTTCACTGAGCTGCTGTTGTGGCTGTAGACTCTTACTCAAGCTGTCCTCTGTGAGGAGAAAATACGTTGACCAGTTATCAAGTAAAGTAAAACAATAATGAAGCCACATTGATCCATGCTGAACTATTTCACAAAAATGGCATTAATCATTGTTTTGTGTTTTTGAGCATAAAACTCATCAGATGCAAAAAAACAGTATCCTACTTGTGTAGTGAGAGCTAAACATTAAACCCCAGAAGCATCATGTCATAATACCTCAAACAGAAGATAAGAAAATACAGCATGTCAACAGTAAAATAAAAACATATTTAATAACCTTCCCGGTCATATTGGCCAGCATATTGTAGCTCTTGTTCTTCATCCAGTTCGAGCTGAGCAGTAGGTCTCATATAAGATTCACCTTGAGCTGCAGGAAATCAGAGCAGAGAAAGTCTTCAGTAGAGTCATTTTAATTTCATGGTTTAAATTTCACAGCCACTGGTTAAATTTCATTGTACACCTGTCAGCCACCTTTCCTGAGGCTCAGGTGGTGGGTTAGTGTTCAGTGAACATAAGCTTTGTTGTTGTTTCACTTCCTATTGCAACCTGAGGTCTTTATATTGAAATGCCATTTGTGGGTAATAAAAAACCACATTTTGCTGTGGGTATCAAAGTTCTCACATCGTTCTGGTGGTGGCTTGTGATTAAAACCTTCACCTCTCTCATGAACTCACTTGCAGCTGGATTTAAAAGCCCAGAGTTAAGAGGTGTTCTTACCTGGACCCTTCCTTCGGCATACAATGAGTAGGAGAACAGAAAGGCCTAATAGCAGGATGCAGCAATGGTACCAGCCAGCGGAGATATGTGGGAAGAGGAGAAGGAGTGGTAGTGACACCTGGAGGTAGAACTTTCAAAAGTAGAAAATCCATTACACGGGGATATATGAATATTCACAAAAGAGCATAAAAATAAGGCAGTAAGGAGGTAGCAGTAATAATTAATAATTGTTATATTAAATTAAGTAATTCAAACAATAAGTACAAATTTGTGGAGACAAATAATTAGTTTAGGGGCTTGAATCTACTCTTGAGAGACTGCTACTATCTGCAAAGTGTGTTGTCGTACCAGTAGAATATAATCAGTGAAGAACAAATGTACACTGTAAAAAGATTGCTGTAAATTTTACAGTAACTTACTGGCAGCTGGATGCCAGTAAGTTACTGTAATTCACATTACAGTAATTTTACTGTAAATGACAACACAGTAAAATTACTGTGATTTACATCGCAGTAATTTTACTGTGTTGTCATTTACAGTTTGACAAATTATCTTATAAGATAATTTTTTCTTATAAGATAATTATAAGATATCTTATAAGATAATTTGTCAAACTGTAGAGGAAAGGCAAGAATGTGGTAAAGGTTACAGTTTGCTCCTCAGTCCCTCTCTTTACCCATGCCCAGCCATCTGCATTACTCTGTCCTGGGGCGACTTCAATCTTAAAATGTTTTGCACCAGTTTGCAATGTTTTCCGATTGAACGACATGTTTCCTCGCAACGTTGCGCAACGTTCAACGGGCTTTCGTTCCTCCCGTATGGTGGGCGTGTCTCAGGTGTTACCCAATCAGCTGCGACAACACTGTTTGTCAACACAACGGCGTTAAAAAGGCAGGAAAATGCAGTGCGCTTGTGTACACAGCAAAACCCGTTTTGTTACGTATTGTCGACGCTGAACTAGCCCCTGTTCTTTCCTTTAATAATATTACATTACTTATTACACTAGTTATCATAAGGAGATCACATAGAATAGAGATAGAGTCATTTTTGGGAACTACCCCCCCCCATCAGAGTCAGAAACTAATAAATGCCTTAGGTCAGACAAAGTATTTGGTTCAAATGTTGGGTGTCTATGGGATCAAATAATATAATCATGATTCCATAGGCGTCTTGGAGCGTAACTTACCAAGTAAACTAAAGGTGGTCAAATCCGGTGCCGCAGGTTGCAAAAACTCAACATGGCGGCGCCCTGTCAGCCAAATTCAAGACTACAAAATGGCAGTCCACAAACCAACAGGTGACGTCATGTTGACTACATGCACTTCTTAGTCTGTGGTCAGGATATGAGGAGTGTCAAGAAACATTAATAGCCATATCAACAGTGGTGGCTCCTGCCAAATCTCTCAGGGGGGACGAACCTAGTTCCTGGAGCAAGTGGAGGAGTGAGCAGGAGTTTTTGGCCATCCTGCCAAAATCTATTTTACCATGCCACAATTTAATGTATTTGGTTTGAAGTGAGTTTGCAGAGGCACAGAAATTGACGATGGCTAATTGTAGGTTGATTTATGAGCAAGCTATGAATGTAAGGAAAGGACAGTTAGTGAAGGTTAAGTGCTCAAGTGGTTGATAGATGAACAGAGGAAAAGTGAAGACAAAGAGCAGGAAAGTTATTTTAAAAAAGTGAGAGAAGGCTACTTACCGAGCATTAGGGTGAGTGATGTGATCTCCATCATGTGTCAGTGTCGTAATTTTATCTCTGATAAGTTTCACCAGGCAGTAAAACCACATCCGGACCCAACAGGAAATCATGCAGAACAATGCAAACTGGGTAAAACTGCAGTGAAACTCACACATACTTGCCTGAGTTTTCAAAACGTTATAATCGACCCCGGCTCGTCATGATCTGGGCTTTCAGAGAGTGGCATTCCTCTATGACTCCTCCTCCTGCTCAGCCTGAAGCAGCTGTCTGACTCATGGTCTCATTTTCTTATTCACAGAAAATATCAAACACAGATGTTTAGCTTCAATTGCAATATTATCTGTGTAATAATTAATGTGCACATTCTCTTCTGCTATTTATTCACTAGTCCTTTTTGGTTCACAATAACAATTCTCTAATAATGTAAATATTGTACACACCCCCACTCCTTTACATTTCTTATATTTTATATACTCTTTTATTTATATACTATTTATCTACCTATTACTGTTTCTATTCCTTATGCCTTGACAAGTGTGCAATTGTGACAAAGAATTTCCCCTCGGAGATCAATCAGTATTCTTGATTCTGATTAATTTGCAGATGTTTTTAGAAACATCGAAATCCCGGTTAGATATTATTCAAACATGATCTTGAACACGACCGCTTTTATGATATGTCATCCATATTCCATGGATGACATATGATGGCAGCCCACTGCTCCTAAATAGGATAGGTTAAACGCAGAGAACAAATATCCCCTTCCCCCTGCCTTTCCAAAATTTCCGCTACTGGGGATGATTAACTCCTCCTCTTCATTTCAGCACCAGATGATCAGAAGCTCATAATTTAGCACCACCTCGAGCTGCAGGAAAACCAGAGCAGAGAAAGTTTTAAGTGGAGTCATTTTATTTTCATGGTTTAAATTTCACAACCACTGGTTAAATTCCCTGCTTTGCTGCAGCTGTCAGTCACTCAGCCCGAGGCTCTGGAGGTGTGTCACTGTACAACAAACTTTTAGCTTTGCTGTGGTGTCACTTCTTCCTTTCTACAACTGTTGCTGTGACAACCAGCTCTGTTGCTGCTGACTTCACCTCGTTTATCATGAAGCGAGGTTTGTGGGTAGAAAAGCGATTTCTGAAGAAACTGCGATGTGAATGCTGTCAGTTGAAGGTCTTGGGCTAAACTTGCTGGCTTAAAACATTTGAATAGTACAAATGTATGAAAGGCTCACTATAGGCTCTAGTTTCTGGTTTTCCGGTCTCTCAAGATGGTCAACATTTTATTGACCAATTCTGTACGGCTAATCTGCTCGGGGAGATCAAAACACGAAATCAAAAGTGTCTCTCTGTGTTTTGATTTTTTATTGTTAGCTGGTTAAAAATAATTTGGGTGTTGGGTTGAAATTGCTGAACATGGTTTTGACCAAACGCTGGTTGTTATGGCCCAGCATAATTACTTTACACTGCTGAGACAGACAGATCGATATGTCATACATATTATGATATGTATGGAGGGAGACAGCGATCTCTGGACATCAGCGTGGATTCCTCCTCAGGACAGAAAAAAATCTACAATCTAAAATCTAAAATCTACAATCCTCTGTTCTTTTTTATCACACTGTGACTCTGTGGACAAGTCAGGTTTACCGTGGGCTGCATCACTGCAGAAATCATGGTTCAGATCAAACTAACCTACAGGAAGCTTTAACTGATCAATGAACAATCATCTGTCATGTTGTGATTAGTCGTGCTCATGGGACATTTCTATCATAGTTGATCAGGCTGGAGATGATGTGGATATTCCTGAGTGAGGATGCAGCTGAAACGACTAAATGCAGTTTAAAAGTGATATTTTTTCTATTTGAGTGCTTATATTCTGGTACTAACCCAACAGTATTGAAAGGATGGACTGCCAAGAAATTTTCTACAAACATTCATGTTCTCTTGTAAGTCACACATCTGACTCTTCGTCTGCCTCCAGCAGCAGGTCAAAGCTTTCTTAAGATAGGATATAACTTTATTTATCCCCAGTAGCGGAAATTTTGGAAAGGCAGGGGGAAGGGCATATTTGTTCTCTGCGTTTAACCTATCCTATTTAGGAGCAGTGCCTGCCATCATATGGCATCCATGGAGCAGTTTGGGGTTCAAGGCCTTGCTCAGGGGGCACCTTCGGCATAGATTGTGCTGGACCCAATCCGGCAACCCACCGGTTTCCAAGCCAAGTCCTGACAGACTGATCTAATGCAGCCCTGTAACTAGTGAACTTTCTACTGGAAACAAACCTTCATTCAGACATTAACAGTTTTAAGAAGATGAACCATGACTTTGATGATCCAAACACTTTTCTTGTCTAACACCACCATGACGTTAACATTTGTGGTTTTGAGTAAATGTTTCAACAACTAATTGGACAGAAAATTGGCGAACACATTTATTTCCCAATCAATAATAATTGTACAAACTACAAACTTTAATAATCCTGTGACTTTTAATGTAATACTTTGGTTTAAGACTAAATGTCTGGAAAACAGATATTCCCCTGAGCCTGAAGGTGACATGTTAACCAGCTAATTTAAGTAACAACATCATCTTCCTTCACAGAGCTGTTATTGTAGCTGTTATAAAATGTCCTCGGTGATGATGTTGACAAGTTATCAAGTAAAGTCATGAGTAATAATGCAGCCACATTGGTCTGTGCTGTTCAGTTTGGCATAAATGGTTAATAAAGCTCCAAAATGTGAAATCTGGTTGAGATCAGACCTGTATATGGGATCTTCATTACTGAAACACAATTCAAAACAACTGTTAAAAAACAAGTTTATTTATTTATTTTTAGTTGTTACATGCAAAGATTGTCACATATGAATAAGAAATGTAAAAATATAAATTATAGAGCTTGTTGATAATTTGTTGTTAATCATCATTTTGTCTTTTAAAACATAAAACTGATCAGATTTAAGAACCTGAATGCTTTTTAAGTGGTTCAGTATCCAACCTCACATTGACCCAACATATATTGTAACTCCTCCTCTTCATTTCAGCACCAGATGATCAGAAGCTCATAATTTAGCACCACCTCGAGCTGCAGGAAAACCAGAGCAGAGAAAGTTTTAAGTGGAGTCATTTTATTTTCATGGTTTAAATTTCACAACCACTGGTTAAATTCCCTGCTTTGCCGCAGCTGTCAGTCACTCAGCCCGAGGCTCTGGAGGTGTGTCACTGTACAACAAACTTTTAGCTTTGCTGTGGTTTCACTTCTTCCTTTCTACCACTGTTGCTGTGACAACCAGCTCTGTTGCTGCTGACATCACCTCGTTTATCATGAAGCGAGGTTTGTGGGTAGAAAAGCGATTTCTGAAGAAACTGCGATGTGAATGCTGTCAGTTGAAGGAATTGGGCTGAACTTGCTGGCTTAAAACATTTGAATAGTACAAATGTATGAAAGGCTCACTATAGGCTCTTGTTTCTGGTTTTCCGGTCTCTCAAGATGGTCAACATTTTATTGACCAATTCTGTACGGCTAATCTGCTCGGGGAGATCAAAACACAAAATCAAAAGTGTCTCTCTGTGTTTTGATTTGTTATTGTTAGCTGGTTAAAAATAATTTGGGTGTTGGGTTGGAATTGCTGAACATGGTTTTGACCAAACGCTGGTTGTTATGGCCCAGCATAACTACTTTACACTGCTGAGACCGACAGATCAATATATTCTGTTAATATCAAGATTTTCAAAGGTGTTCTTACCTCGAGCCCACTTTCGGTACATGTATATGCAAATTATGAGTATGCCAGTGTAGAGGAGGAACAGCAGGATGAAACACACCAGCCTGGGCAACGACAACAGTGGAGGAGGAGGAGTAGGAGGAGGAGGAGTATGGGTACTGACACCTTGAGGCTGAGCTGTGATGAAGAAAACAGACATATTTTTAAAAAAATGTATGTAGGTCTGTTTGTAAATTTGTGGCAAGTTTCTATAGCTGTCTGTTAACCTCCATGTTAGGTGGTTTCCTTTAATAAAATAAATTTTATTATACAAATTTAGTGAACTAAAATAACTAAAATAAATGCTGAATGAGAGATTGGTTGAGTTACAGAAGATAGTAGATGTTTAATGCTAACACTCGACCTGACACCCAACCAAACATACTGTATGTAGAGAGCAGAATATTGTGTCACCTCTCACAGACAGCCAGCTCTGCAGTGACTCTCCTTTTGTGGGGTGTTCACACTTGTACAAGCCTTCGTCAGACTCTGAAGCATCTGTGAGGATCATCTTCCCTGCAGGCTCACTTCCAATGAAAACATCATTTCTGTAGAACATAGCAGAGAAATTTGATGTAGACACAATTTGGTCTTTTTCCTTGTAGGAACAGTGAAGTGTCACTTTATCTCTCTCCGTCACAGGAAGTGCAGGGCTCTCCAGGATCACAACACCAGCTGAAATATAGAAGAATATCTGACTAGAATTTACAAAGTCTGTTCTATTGCAAAAAATGAAAAATAAGCAGAAAATAAACACAAACAAGCTCCATGCACATTTCGTCTTACCTGTCACTGTGATGTTGACGGTGTTGCTGTACTCCCCCTGCTCAGACTCACACCAGTACACTCCAGAGTCTGAAGGGTAGGCATCCTCTAGGAGGCAAGAGGATTCACCTGGGATCCCCCAGCCAAACGCGCACACTTCATGTCTGCTGAAGGACGTGTTTCTTTTTACTCTCCAACCGCTGGACTTTACCGGTGGCGTACAGATCAGAGAGATGCGGTCGTAATGAAAGAACTGAGATCTGTTTGGAGTGATGCTCAGTATGGCTGCAGAAGATGTCAAACCTGAAATAATATTTTTTCATGTTAATATTCAACTAAATGGCTACACGACAGAATACGTTCACTTCCAAAACAATATTCTGTATATGATCATTAGAGGGTGTGTACCAGACCTTTCTCGTCACAGTTTCTTAAGTTAAGTACAAGATCACAGTTTGTGTAGTAAAGATCCCATAGACAGCAGATTACTGTACGAAGCCACCCCGCTGATGTGAATGGACAGCAGTGAAGCCAGTTTTGGACCAATAAAATACTACTTCAGGCTATTTCCTGTTGGCACCAGCGTCTACTGCGCATGATCGCGCAGCATAACTGTGGTTTCATGACGTACAACAGCGCCGGAAACACCGTAATTCTGGTAGCTGCATAGCTGCGCTAACAAAAAGTCTCATGACTCAGAGTGTTTATCTGACTCGGCTCGTTTAATCAGCCCACCTACAAGGCTCACCTGTCAAACACCAACGCAGCGTCACTGATGGCCGAATAGTCTTTTTAGATTTGCTGAGAGTTCATAATCCAAGCAATACGCTTACATCTGTCATGTGTGACGGGATCTCACAGGGTTTTGACGTCATTTTTGGGCCTACATGGAACCGTCCGTGCAGGCTTTGGTCGGCTTCACTGTTTCAAGTGTGGCTTATGGCGCGTTCGAGACTGGTCGTAACTGGGATATTTCCCAGTTGAAACTTCCGACTTCCGACATCAAAGCCGCTCCAGGTGCATGGTGGTGCATGACCGAATGTGAACGAAAATCATGGGTGACCATGACAAAGTGAACACACAGTTGCACCCTCAGCAGTGCTTTAGGTGTTAATTAAAAGGATGGCAGTTTAACTGCAACAACTGAAATAAATAGCCCATACGTTACTAGTTATGTGTACCCCAAGTTGGTAGCCCTGAAGTAAGTCAATGTTGTCCGTTACACTTCCTAATGTTTTGGCATTTTTAACAATAACTTTTATGCAGAAAAGATTCAGACTTTATGAGATTCTTTACTGTAGCCAGCTACCGTATGTGTAAAACATATTTCTACATCAATGTGCATGCAGAACAAGTTTTACTACATGATCGTATTTATTATTTTAATTCAAATACATGCAAATATACGTTTTGTTGCCGTTTAGTTTATGGTTTACCATTTACAAAGTGTGCTTCCATGGGCGCGCTGACATTGTTTTCTGACGTCATTCAGCTGCTACTCGTGAAGTCGGGGTACAAAGTCGGGGGTTCACTCACTCTTTCACCTACACAATGGGTAGGTGAAACAGTTCTTGTAAGCAAAGTTTAATTTACTCTTTAGTTTTATCCTATGTCCTTGTTTATGAAACGTAGATGTTTATCTTTCCTTATTTCCTTGAGATGGACATGTGAGTTTAGTTTCTAATCTTATGTTTGCTTTCTTTCAGATTGAAAAATTCATGTTTGTCTTTTTTCCTTATTATTTTGACAAATGCATCCTTTACATTGAAAGAAATAAAACACTGAGAGGATTTGTGACAGGGCCAGAAATGCCTGAAGATTTTTGTGCACCTGGTGTGTCTTTAATTTGGAATATTTTATTTGTGTTCTGTGTTTATATTGCATGTAGTGAGGTGTTTTAGCATGTTGTGTTTTCACTATTGGTGTGTTTTTAATTAATGTGTGATTTCACCAACTGGCATGACTGTCCCTGAACACCTCCACTGACATCACAAGATTAACAATTAGCAAAAGGTGTGGGCGCCAGGTAATAGGTTGGACAGGACATTTTAAGCAGAGCACAGAGACAGGCTTCAGACGACCGTAGCAGCCAGTGTCCAGGCCAACTCAGGCTCGCCCGGGGGAATCGTGAGATTTGTTTGTATTTGTATTGGTGGCACAGAGAGAACCTGGACAGGGGAAGGCTGTAGAGACAGGATTGTGGAGTCCAGGACTATTCTATTGTTCAAATTATGGGAGATCCAATTAAGGTTTGGACACCCCCAAAAGAGGCAAAAACGATAGCCTAGTTCAGGGGGGTCGTTCCTACTTGTCATTATGAATATTAAAATTTAACCTGTTTCCCATACTCATGAGTTTAATGATCTTGAAATAGGCCTACGATTTCTGACACCCCTAAAATGGACCATACAATTTACTAACTTTGACGTTAGTTGAACATCTGCGTGCCCACATCACTCAGTGCAGCTGCTCCAGTCCACCACACGCTGGTTAATGTCAGT
>JALXJV020000002.1:25513503-25541662 GCA_024633595.2 Lepomis macrochirus
GCCTTTAAAACACTTCTCTTTCCTACCTTTAGAGATTCGTAATTAGCATTTCTTTTACTTAAAATGAGCCAGGGGAGACTGGGTATGGCTGTAACACTGTTTGCTTCAGCAACTATAACTCACTCAATTTTTTAGCTAGAGTTGCAAAGTACCTACATTTGTTCACTACAAATGGCACCAATTCAATCCTCTACAAGAATATCACAGACCTCCTGAGTTGATGTCAAATACATTGTGTTCCCTTGTGAAAACCTATCTGGGTTTTACCTGGCTAGGAAACGTTGAAATCCGGTCTGGTCTGTTATTTCATATTTATTCAGGTTTATTTATACAGCGCCAATTTATAACAAGGCATCACATTGCACTTTTTATACGGAACAGGTCTAGCTTACTCTGTTTCACCTAAAAAATCCCAATTCCCCAACAGTGAATGACAACTGTTTTTTGAACGTAGATTACATATCATTCACAGTCAACATGAGCAAGAGAAAAGGACATATTTGCTAAAAATGTTGAAACTTGAAATGGTAAGAATTAGGAATAAGTTATGATAATTCAGACTGTGTTTTATGATAGTGTCTTTGGTTCCGGTTCAACATTGTGTGGGTCTATTTTGAACGGTCACGATGGTCTGCTGTTGTCTGGCATTATGGCAGTTTTGCTGTAGAATAGTGACCTGCACACCTTAGTTAAATAAGCAAGGATTCTAGTTTACTGCAGCCCACACTTGTGCTGGCTGTACTAGGTTTTCTTTTTGACCTGGAAAAAAAGTTGACCCCCAGTTGTCATTGTATAATTCCAACCAACGATTACCCAACCCACTCTGTAGCAAAGCTAAAACACAGCACCGGAGAATAATATTATATGGAATTACAATCCAATGGCAAATTTTTCAACAGGGACAAGGGAAACACGTTGCTTTACTCTTGGTAATTATGCCCGGTTTCAAGCTAAAGCTATCAAACAGTTTTCATTTGGACTAATGTTACCTGTCCAGCACAAAACAGGCTACTTCAGTGTTGCTTTGAAAACATTCCTTCCATCTGGGAAAATCTACACAGATGTTTATCCTTGATATGTCTACTTCTGTCCCGACTTCGTCTGGCTTCATCATGTTTTCACTTCTTTGATGACGAAGATTCATCCTCTGTCGGCTTGTGCTAAATAATACGTGTGGTCATCCATTTGTCTAAATTTTACTCCACTTCTTACTTCTAATAAATGTATATGCTCGCCTTAGGCAACATTATTAGTAATTTCAAGGGCATTTCTTATCACTGTTACGCTGATGATGTCCAGCTGTATGTTTCTTTTGGGTCAGATGAGTGTGACAAGCTGACCACACTATGCAACTGCCTCACTTCCAGTAAAAGCTGGATGGCTAAACACTTCTTAAAACTGAACACAGACAAGACTGAGGTCCTTATTGTTGCACCCGATAGCATTGCTCACTTTCTTCAGCAGTAAAATTAAATCTTACAAATCTGGGTGTAATGTTTGACACATCGATGCACTTTTATCGATATGTTAAAACTCTGACCAGGTCAGGTCGCGTTTCTTTCATTTAAGAAACATTGCCAAACTCAAATCTGTTGTCTCAAAACTATAATTTGAGATGATAATCCATGCTTTTATTTCCTCCTGCTTATATTATTGCAACTCCCTTTTTACATCTCTTAGCAAGTCGTCCCTGGACCATTTACGAATGGTCCAAAACGCTGCTGCAAGGCTGTTGACCAGGTCCTGCTGGAGAACTCATATCTACCATTCTGTCCTCTTTACACAATTTAGGATTCAATTCAAAGTGCTTGTTTTAACATACTCATTAGGCACTTGGGTACATCTCAGACATGAGGCACCCATATACTACCACTTGGCCTTTAAGATCTTCAGACCAAGGCCTACTAGTTGTACCGTGTACACGTCTTAAAAACTACAGGTGACCGTGCTTTCCAAGTGGTTGCACCAACACTGTGGAATACTCTTCTGTCGGACCTAAACTCTGAGGTCTCAGTTGAAGCATTCAAATATCAGCTGAAGACTTTTTTTATTTAAACAGGCTTTTGTCTCCCTGTAAACCTTTAACTGTGAATAGCCGTGTTCTTTTTAAAATACAAAATGCCTTAATTTTTGATTATGTATGCGCCTGTTAACATACCCAAAAACATTGATTATATTGATTGATGCTATTATAGTGTTTGAGGCTTATATGACTGTCTGTCTTACTCTTTTTCATACAGATTCAACATAGTGACATGCATCTACTCTGAAGAACGTAGGGATGAAATGGCGATGTCCATGTAAGAGGAACTGTTTATGTAAATAGAAATGGCTCATTCTAAGGTAATAAAAACATAACGGGTCATTATGTAAGGTCTTTATAGACAACTGAAAACATAGTTATAGATATAGAACGAGCTACCACACGCCATCAGAGCAGGGGCGTCCCTCTCTAACTTGAAGAAGCTCTTGAAAACTCATCTCTTCCGAGAAGACTTCCTCCTATAACACCTCTAACTAACCTCTAACATGCACTTCCTGTGCCCTTCTTCTTCTATCCCTACATTTATCTTGTATTGACTGCACTTTTTGTTCTGATTGCACTTTCTGATAACTCTTACTTCCTTCCCTAGGTATTTACCCATTGATGTGATATGTACTATGAGCTCTTACTAGTATTTATTGCAGCTCTTACTACTATGTATTGTCAGTTGTAGATCTATATTTGATGCTCTGTAGATACTTGTAAGTTGTTCCTCAAATGTAAGTCGCTTTGGATAAAAGTGTCTGCCAAATGAGTAACTGTAAATATTGCAATTCTGTCAATAGATCTTCAAAACTATAGCAAATTGAACCCTTTAATGTGTACTGTTGTTAGCTCAAGTATTTTTCAAAAGATGCCAGAAACTGGGACCTAGAGAAGAAGGGGGCCCACAGAGACTGCCTATTTATAGGGCCCAGAATTTCTTGTTACAAAAACGCAACGTTGTGAAATGGTCGCAGTTTGTTTAGGTTTAGGCACCAAAACTTGGTTAGTTTAGGAAAAGGTTGTGTTTTGGGTTGAAATAAATACATGAAGTAGTCACTATGTAAACTTACAACTCCACTTTGACTTTTGGTGTCAGAGGGACGATAGGTTACACTGGAGTTACTTGAAAGCCCAGGGTATCTCATGCGGATGCTGAAGGATACCTTGAACGTCAAATACAGATGAGGCCACATCAGGCTTTTGAAAGGAAGACAAAAATTCTACCACTATACCTAATGAAAATGTCAGAGTAAGGAGGTGGCTGGGGTTGATTTGTGGGCCAATAACTGGATTTTTAACTAGGAGACTGGTGTTTCCTCAACCTAACCCAGTACTTTTGTTAACTATTCACTTAAGGTTGGCTGTTTCCACAGAGATAAAAAATGCACTTATATCTTCTCCTTTTGAAAAAAGGAAAAGGATCCAGTGGAGTGTGCCGTAATTGTCCACTATCAATTTTGAACGGTGATGTTAAAGTGTTTTGTCCGTTTGGCATCTGAAACTATATCAGAAAATCCTGTGGTTGATTCGTTTGCTTTCAAGTCACAAGTGAACTGCACAATAGTTCACTTGGAAGCAACCACTGTTTTCAAGCTCTTCAAGGTCTCACTGTGGTTGTTTGGTCTGCATCAGAGATCGATCAGCTTAAACAAAAGATGTGAAAGCAAAACTTAAGGGGTACTAACGGGGTGGAATCAACAACATTGAACAGGCCACAGTGTCCATGTTGGTGATGTTTGCTGCAAGAGATGAGAACCTCAGCTGTGTGGGCTCCTCTCTGCAGAACACACTGATTCTGACTATTTTGCCGAAATCAAGACACACAAACATAACTTAACTGAAAATATTAAACTAAACAAAAAAAGCATGTTCTGTCACTCTCTACATCCCCGCTTTCTGAGCAGGTCATAATGTGGAAAATGATTTTAAAAAATTTAGATTACTTACAGAGCATTAGAAAGAGTGATGTGAGCTCCATTCCGTTTCAATGTTGTCAGTCTTCCTCTATGTCAAGTTTCACCAGGTAGTTTTACCACATCCGGACCAAACACAGGAAATCATGAAGGTCACTGCAGAACATCAAAAAAAACAAAAACAAAACAGAAAGTAAGTCTACAAAGTGAATTAATTTAAGGATCTACATTAAAATTCACTCACTTTGTAGACTTGCTTGAGATTTCGAAACATTTTAAAGTAATGGACCCAGGCTTTAAGCAGATGTTGCCATTCATTCAATGACAAAACATTCTTTGCAAAGTCATGATTTCATTTACTGCTGTCAGTAAGGGCCACCAGAAGTCTCTATAGGACATGTTTCACAGTTTTGCTGATTGTCTTTCACTAGATTTATCCAATCCAATTTGCTGCCAAAAGGATCATCACTATCACTTGCTTCAGAAACTCAAACTCAACCTTGTCATAATATATGTAATTCTCTCACAGACAGAAACCTGACATCAGCCACGATATTCACGTCAGTGGTTAACAGGATATGATGCAGCCACATAAACAACTAAAACACTGACAAAGACTGCAAAGCTTTAGGGTACATCTGATCCATAAATCCACCAACAAACAAAATAGTTTTGGTTGTATTTGAACACATAGTGTTTGAAATATCTGTCTCTGAGATTTCTGCCTACACCCCGATAAAGTGGAGGTGACTTAATTCATTTTGCAGTTCAGGAAACAGTTCAAAGGGACAGGTTGGTAAAAAGCCCAAACACTGTTTGCAGCGTATTCTGTGAACTGGCCAGTATTTTAAGCAATATAAATAAAATTTAATTTACCTCCAGTGGAGATGGGTTTCCACATGGGCAAATAAAAGCAAAGATGTTTGAGTGAGCAGACTCTTTAAAGAAGATGTTCTAAAACTATAAGGCACGCCTCCAAATGAGAGAGGAAAAAGCAAATACAGATGTTCTTTGAACAAGTTTTAGTTTCCTGACATTATCCATACTATTGTTTTCATGCACATATATGTAGAAAAAAATCTCAGTCTCCCAGTACACGTCCATCAAAGAAGCATGTGACGTGACCACATCGTTTCAGTTCTTGATTTAATTTCCCTGAAATGAAGGTCTGGTGTCCACACTTCTTCATCAGACTGAGAAGAGATCAAAACTTTAATGACCCAGAAGGACATTTTGCTTTACAGACAGTAGTCCAACATAAGTACATACAGTACATCAGAGACACAAACAGCACAGGATCCATGTCTCTGCCACTGTCACAGGGATTCATGGAGAAAAAGGTCTGGTGTTCACACTCCATCAGAGTGCTTCACTGTTTTCTCCCTGTGTATTGTCCATCCATCTTTACAAAAGTAACATCACAATAAGTTTATTAATTCACTCAGTCAATCAATGAATCAGCATAACTTTAACAAAGAAGAGAAGCTTTCGTTCACTTTTGACAAGCTCTGTGTCGGTCTACCCGACATTTTGATAAGCGACAGCATGCTGTATAATCCAGCTGTGAATAAATGTAGGTTCACACTGCAGATGTTGAAGATGTAAAAGTTTATTGTAAATGTTTTTGTTAAATAAATGTTTTTGCTCATCTTATAATGAATAATAAAATAAATAAATGGCAAATGACACCTAAAGTCTCAATCAATTTTTTTTTTTTGATCCATGTTACAAGAACTTCAAGTGGTCTGTTCAGGGCCGCCATCTACTGGTATGTTGGAAGACCAGCAACTACTGTATGAAGTCCTTATGGAAAGAGACAGCATTAACAACTAGTTTACGAAGTCCTTACTTGGAACCACATCAATGAATCCAAACACAAACTGTATTATATTGAGAGTTAAAATTGTCTTTCCACATAGTCTACATGAGGAGGGCAGAAAAGCCCTGGGGGAGTCCTGTGGGGGGCAGGTGCCTAAGACGGTTAACTTTACAGAAATGTATTTTAACTACATTTATATCCCGTTTGTGTAGGTTTTTTTCAAATGTAGGATTTACTGTTTGAATCAGAAAGAGATAGCCTAAATTGCATGACAGCAATCAACACCACAGTCTTTATGATGCAGAGAAGCTTCCATTATCCAGCGCACAGACTTTTTAACTTTGTGACTGGTAAACATGCGGAAAACAGAAATAAAAAATATAATATAAAATCATCAACTACATGCATTTTTTATTTAAGTTATGCCCTGCAGGCTAATTGCTCCGTATTTCTATAGAGCCTTTCTACTCTTTTCGCCCACTCAAAGCACTTTTAAAATCTGCATTCACCATTCACACACTGGCCGAACAGCCGCTATAGGGGCAAATCGGGGTTCTTGCCCAAGGACTTCGACATGGAGCCTGGGAGAGCCGGGGATTGAACTACTGACCTTCCAATTAATGGCCAACCTGCTCTAACTCCTGAGCCACAGCTTCCCTAAATGATGATCTTATAGGTCTGTCAGTATATATTTGGGTCAGATGTTTTTGAGGATTTCCTATTTTACTAGCCATCAACAGTATCCTGTTAAGCTTGTTCTTAAACTTGCAATTTATATGACCAAACCAGGCAGAGAGATGAAAGGTTAAAACATTTTTAATGTGTGTGAGGTATACTAGTTCAATAATCTGATCACTAACACCCAGGCAGTTCAGTCTTCTTAGGAGATTAAGTCTTGAACATTTCGTCGTGAATATAATCTGTATTATCTATAAAACTCAGATGGTTGTCAAGAACTGTGTCTAAATACTTAAAAGTTCCCACAGTTTCGACTGCTTGACTATTAAGTACAGCTGGCTCTGTTGTTTTATCTTCTTGATTGCAAAAGATTAGCTTCTTTGCCACATTGATTTCTAGCTCTCTATCTTTGCACCATGTTTCAAGGGCCTTTCCATGTGCTAAATAAGAGGCCTCACCAGAGAGTCAGTTTTTTGTAAGAGTCCTACTAAGGCCATATCATCTGCATATTTTATCAGCTGAAAAGGTACTATTATTTATGGAAAATTCATTTGTGAATAAAGGAAAAAGCACAGGGAAAGAACGCTGCCTTGTGGGAAGCCTGTACTAATAAGAACTCCTGAAAAAAAGCCATTTACACATATCCTCTGAGGGCGACAGGAAACAAAGTCTCTGATCCAGAGGACCAAGGCCTTATCTATCTAAATATTGGGTAGTCTTTGCTGGAGAATATGTATAGAATTAAATGCTGCACTAAAGTCTATGAATAGAACCAGGGCTGTGCAGAGACCTTTGGAAGGGCAGGTGCTCAAAGTATAAAAGGGGCACATGGAACAAGGATTTAAATAGTGTTGTTTTCAAAATAACGATACAGAAATATATATCATTATGTACTCCTTGCTGATATGCGTATACTGATGCTTCTATCAGTAAATCAACAAATGCTGTGATACAGTTTTGAGAAAGATGCACAGGCAGAGAAATGCACATTTTGGTGAGCAGCGGCTCAAGTGAAAAAAACGGCACTTGTCATGATTATTTATGATTTTTTTTTGACAAAATGTTAAATATATTAACAACTCTGACTACCTTACCAATTTATTTTGATTCCCACTTTTGCAAATGTTTAACCCTCAACATTTTTCTACAAAATAATCACACAAGAGCAGCAACAGCAAAGTCAACTCTGCCACAATGTGCATGTTTTTACTAGTATATATTTAATGACTGCACCAAGGAGAGAAACATAGTTTCACTAATTATTTGTTTATATTTCACAAGGCAATAAATCCTTTTAATTGTTTTGGTCTTGTTGGATCACATAACACTTAGTTTGTTAGGACTTGGTTTCACATTTGAGGGAGGGCTGTCTGTATCATGTAAAGATCTATCAGCATGCAACAAACTAATGGAATGGATAGTTATTAGATGAGGAGCCTCTACGATCAGAAATATAAAGTTACTGCTTAAGGCAGGACACTTTTTCATATAGTGGTCAAATTTCAAATTTGGGTCTATTTTGCTTCCATGTCTTCTTTTACTCTCATGGAAAGAAAACTTCCAAAATACACCTTTAGATGGAGTTTACCCTGTATATTAAACAGAACATTTCAGGGGAAAAGAGTCTTGATGTAAGTCATTACCTGGGGAAGGTCTGTGGTGACATGATTTAGTTATTTTCTTTAGCCCATTCACCTGCAGTGACTTGTCAAATGTGTGCAAATTAGCACATTTTAATTAGTTAACGACTAATTTGCATATCAATGTGGCGATCGTCATTACATTATTAGACACAAATTTTACTGTATTCACCTGTTGTGTCTCTATTAAGTAGGCAACCGTAACATTAGCCTGGATGGCCAACCATGATCCTTAGCTTGACTTTAGCTTATTATTTTAGCTCAGCTCATGAGTCATGCATGTTAGCAGTGAACTCGAGGCACTGGTAGTTTACTTTTGTTGGTCCTTAGTTCATCACCACTCACCTCCGCACAAGCCAAGAAAACACTGCTGGGAGGGGCTGCTGCGGGTAGAGAGAGAGAGAGAGAGAGAGAGAGAGAGAGAGAGAGAGAGCGCATCGGAACTGACAAAGTCTCATCTCCCGACCTGATATTTAGATTTTTTATTCAGTAAATATTTTTGTTTGACAGGAAAGCTGTGCGCAAACAGGAATAGATATACTGTATATATAAATTCATTTATTTAAAAAAAAAAAAAAGCATCCCGGAAAAAAGGGCACTTTCTCTTGAGGAAGAAAAAGGGCAGGTGCTTTAGCCCCTTTTGATGTCTATGTGTGCACGTGCCTGAATAGAACTCTAGCTTGCCCTTTAGGGGGTGCAAGCTGTTTAGAAATAGAGTCTAAAACGAACAGCACGCATCGTCTGTCCCCCCTGTCCAGGATGGTGGTTATTTAGGAGGTCAGGAGATCTACCAGAACTCTCTCCATTGTTTTACACAATATGGAGGTGATATTGGTCGGAAATCTTCAGGCCTATATGCACCAGGCTTTTTAGGTATGGGCCTTATTAAAGAAAAATTCCAAGACGAGGGTACACCTGCAACCAGAAGGAAGTTCAGAAGCCTTGAAAAGACACCTTTTAATTGTGGGGCACAATCTTTAAGTAGGATTCGGCAGAGCGGGCGAGTGCATCAGTCAGTTATTGGTATTTTCAAAATTATTTGAGCAGTCTTGATCTATCTGACTTTATGCTGCATGAGTCTGCAAACAGCGAAAGTGAAAGGAGTTGGTTACCTGGCTGATAAGGTGGAGGTGTGGAGCGTGGCTCCCTGTGTCTGCTGACTCTTTACTCACTGCAACATTTCAAACTAAACCGCTGTCGGAAAGCTATTGAAAATGACGGTTCAGTTGTCTTGTTGTTGAGACGCATTGTGGAGGTCTACACGACAGCGATAGCCTAACTGATCAACCGAGCAGTAAACCAATAAGGAAATCAATACGGCCATCACATTTAAAGTCAATTGATGTAGACTATTCTTATCAGTCCAAAGACCCGCGTATAAAATACCATTAGATAAAAGATAACTTCCTCATTCCAACCTTTAGACTTAAAGGAGAAAGTAAAAGTAAATCATCTGCAACAGCAACAATAATGCAACAGCATGTCGTCTGTGTTTAAAAAACGCACAAACCAAAGAACCGTAGGCTATTTCATCTATTTTTCTTTCATGAAGAGTTAAATTAACTCGACAATGACTTCTTCGATCGCTCTCCATTATCCAGCGACCTTAATGAAGTTGTTTCTCGTTTTTATGTACTCTCCCTCTCAGGTGGACGCTGCAGGTGAGTTTTTCTTCTTCTCTCAGTTAAGGTATATTGCTACGGTTTTTCTTTTACATAAATGTAAATTATGGTTGCACTTCAGCTTATGAGATCTAAGGGCATGTAGAAAGGTTCCCGTTTTCTTGACAGTGAGAAGCAACTTGAATCGAAAAATCGCTTTATAATGTGTTTTAATCTTCATTGTTAACTTCGTTCACAACAGACCCCTTTGACTTGTTTATTGGATTGCTGTGTTGTCTCGTCCCATCTGACATTTTGATATGCGAAAGCATAGGCCTACTCTAGCTGTAGATAAATGGTAGGTTCACATCTATGTTGAAAGCTGTTTTTAGTTTTGTCTGAAATATGTTTATTGTTGTTTCATTAAAACAAGCCTTCAGCCTCCAGTCTCACCAGAGGAGAGGCATCAGGAGCTACATAATAAATAAATAAATGACACCTATACCCCCAATATATCATTTTAATCCGATAAAAAAGAACTGAAATACAGTTAATGTCCAAACAGCAGGTTTCTAATTTGTGAAATGAAAAATCGTAATACAAGAGGAAGAGGTCTGTTCAGGTTAAGACCACTAGTAGGATGTTGGAAGAATGGTATTTGACGATCTGTTCCCGGGACAAAAAGTAAAAGGTTGACGTGTTACAAACTTTAAACAACAAATGTAAACTTGTTGTACTGCATGACAATGTTGTTAAAATTATTATTTAAGAGTTAACAATTCAGAAACTAACCACCATGTAGAACATTTTTCTTGCACAATAATTAATAATTGACAACGTCAAAATGAAACTTCTGTTGTTCATATTAATATTGTACTAGTCATACACTATGTAGGCTAGGATAGGAGTACCAGCACCTATTTTCACTTCAAGTACTGGTCACTGTTTGCATGGCAGAACTGCTGGACCCAGACGAAGACAGGTCTGGCAGACTAGTGCAGTTCAATGCTTCCTTGTTCATAAATGACCGTACAGGCAGATAAAGGTCCAAAAATATGAATGCAAAAATGCCTCACAACTTTTTGCAGCTGGTGTCCCACTGCATGAAGCTGATCACTATAATCAGGAGAATTAACTCTCTGGGAACCGCGAATGTCAATAGAAATATAATATTTTGAAGATGTTTGAGGACCAAAGTGGTGGACTGATGGACCCATGTCACCATCCCTAAAAACTTCACTGAATGAAAATTCAGATTCAGAGCATCAGCTACTTTTAATATTTTCACTGCCATTGATAAGTTGTTGCTGAACTTCATCCTGATACAGGACTGTTGATAGACTGACGTTTTACGTAAAAGGGTGTCCAACTACTAGCAAGGTGTACCTAATAAAGTGGACAGTGAGTGTAGGCTATGTGTGTGCTTGAAGAACTTTGAAGATTTTGATGGTCTATTATTTGTTTTTAGTGCAGCTCTGAAAACTAAAGTAACTATTTCTTATTTTTCGAATTTCAAAAAAACAAATCAAATTGATGACATTAATTGAAACTATGCTGTCTGTACTTTTGTTTACTTTGCAGCTCAGTCAGAGTTGATTTGTTCAGATCAACAAATCGTAGCACTGGCTGGTGGTGATGTCATTTTGCCATGTCACCTTGAACCTGCAGTCAGTGCCACTCTCTGGACAGTGGAGTGGACCAAACCTGGTTTGAAGTCAAAGTACATTCATGTTCATCAACATGGAAACCTGTTGTTTGAGAAACAAAATCCGTCCTACAACTATCGTACAAGAGTGTTTGTGGATGAACTGATGAAAGGAAACGTCTCCCTGAAAATCTTCAGCGTGAAAACATCTGATGCGGGGACATACAAATGTTTCCTCCCTTCAATACAGAAGGAAGCTTCCATCCATCTCATTGTTGGTGAGTCAGACTGTGTTTTAGATAGGCAGGACTTTTTGAGGTAACTAAGTATGTAGATTACTTAAAGGTAGCGAGTTGCACACCGCAGAGGCAAGAAATTTTTCGTGGCTTATTGATTGATTGATTGAGCTTCTGTATTGATTGTAAATATAAAAGTGACGCCTCCATCAAGAGACACTCCAGCTACAGATACCATCAAAAGGATAAAAACACAATAAAGCCATACGGCTTATTTCCATTGTGGTCCTTTTTTTGGGTAGGAGCATCATGAAAAAACAACCAGTTAGCTATTAGCAGTTAAAGTTGGCATTGTTTCTCTTAAAATAAAAAAAAATAAAATAAATATAGCTGTAAAATGGCTTGAGATAATCATCACTTGTCCACTTGTCTGACGCTGCTTCTCTCTATGAATGTTATTTTGCCGCTGCAGGCAGAAAGACATAGGAGAAATGACCCAAAGTTGAACTTATTTTAAAAACCTAAAAGAACCGGGGCTTTCTATAGAAAGGGATAACTCTCGCCTGTTTAAATTCAGTGGGAAACATTCCTGTAATGGAAAGGTTTACTACATGCGATACACGGGGTGACAGAATCGGCAGCATCCCTAAGGAATCTCGCAAGCCAGTTGCTTTTGATGGGTTATGTTCTTTAAGTTTTTTAACACTTCTTCTTCGGACACTATTGTAAAAGAGAAAGCATTGGCCTGGACCCTTTGTTTTAAATAGAAAGTCTGGACTTTGCTCTGTGTCCTGACAGGCCGGCAACTTATTAACCAAGGGAGATTGCATGTTTTGGTCTTGAGCCTATCACTATACCTCAGTGACTTCCATAATTTTCGAGGATTATTCATATGCTCTAATATTTTGTCACTGTAGTATGCTATTTTGGCCTCCTCTATTTCACCAATCACAATTAGCTCTGATTTAATAAAATCTATGCAGTTAGAACACATTTCCTCTAAAACATAAAAGTTGTTCTGATCTGGCAGCCTGTAACAAGTTCCAGTTAAAATGGTTTATTCTTTGGTAATAAAATTTCCAGCCACACTGATTCAATATTATCATGGCAAAGATCTGTCCTATGGTTAAAACCGATGTCTGATCTGATATATACCCCTACACACACTCCAGTCACATCAGATAACCACATAATTCTCTATTTCAATCTCAGCATCGTTTATGAAGCTGTCAAACCAAGTTTTAGTGAAGCACATCACACCCACCTTATATTTTTTTTTTGAAAGCAGACAAAGTTTGTGTATCTTTGTAAGAAGACTGAAGAGAATGAGCAGTCCTCTTTTAAAGAACAGTTTGTCCATTTTTTACGATTTTTTTTACGATACCATCATTTTGAGACCATTTGGACCTTTGCTTTATTCTGCCGTAATATTATGGCTTGCCCACCATTGTCTTTGTCATTCACTCCAGTCTGTGCTCTGTAGCGAGCCAGCCATTGGGGTTCTCATGTTGTGGATTCACATTGATGACTCCACTGGGGGTCTCTGACAGACAGCAATCATCCCTTCTTGGTCCCCACTCTGCGCCGCGTCTCTCGGTTTCCTCCTGAATGGGATGTAGGCTTGTTGTGTTGTGTTGACCTTCTCCATTGATTTTTCCTCTGAATGCCGGTCCAGGGCACAGATGGATCTCCCTCGATATCAGTAGACAGAGAATTGTAATTAAATCCTCACGTTTGGTTGAACGTATTCCGATCTTGACGTTCTTTGATTTCTTTTTTTTTAATGTAGGCTACATCTGGGTGTTCCTACAATGTCTTGTGGCAAAGACAATTATCCTCCTCCCAGTGCCTCTCCACAGGCGTGCCCCAAGGCTCAGTGCTAGGACCCCTTCTCTTCTCAATTTACACCACCTCACTGGGGCCGATCATTCGCTCACACGGCTTCTCTTACCACTGCTACGCAGACAATACGCAACTCTACCTATCCTTCCCGCCAGACGACCCCACCGTCTCGGCGGGGATCACATTGTCTCTCGGACATATCTGCATGGATGAAGGCTTGCAACCTTCAACTAAACCTCTCTAAGACTGAACTCTTGGTCATTCCAGCCAAGCAATCTATCCACCTTAACATCAAACTGCAAATTAGCTCCTCAACGATCACCACAACCAAGGTGGTGAGAAACTTTGGTCTCATGATTGATGACCAGCTGTCCTTTTCAGACCATGTTGCTGCTGTCTCTCGGTCATGCCGCTTTGCTCTAAACAACATCAGAAAAATCAGGGCCTACCTCACTCAGTATGCCAGCCAGCTTCTGGTACAGGCCCTGGTTACCTCTCGACTCGACTATTGCAATGCCCTCCTAGCAGGTCTTCCAGCTTGTGTGGTGAAACCCTTACAAATGGTTCAGAACACAGCAACGCATCTGGTTTTTGATCAGCCCAAAAGGATGCATGTCACTCCATTGCTGTGAGACCTCTACTGGCTCCCCATGGCCTCCAGAATCAGGTTTACATACATACAGAGTGACTACTGGGTCTGCACCTATCTACCTAAACTCCATAATACAAATTTATGTTCCATCTCGGCCACTAGGTTTCTCCAACGAACGCCGCCACACAAAACAGTCCCAGTCCCGGCTGTTCTCATCTGTGACACCACGATGGTGGAACGACCTACCACACGCCATCAGAGCAGGGGCGTCCCTCTCTAACTTCAAGAAGCTGTTGAAAACTCATGTCTTCCGATAACACTTCCTCTTATAACACTTCTAACTCCTAACATCTAACATGCACTTCCTGTGCTCTTCTTCTTCTATCCCCTACAATTATCTTGTATTAACTGCACTTTTTGTTAAATAACTTCTTTCCCTAGGTATTTACCCCATTGATGCAATAGATGCCATTAGCGCTGACTAGCATTTATTGCTGCTTTAAGTAATGTGTATTAAGTCGCTTTAGATAAAAGCGTCTGCCAAATGAGTAAATGTAAATATACATGGAGGGGTAACAGAACGAGTTAAGTAAGGCATTCTTTCCAAATCCAAAGTGTTTTGTTTCGGAATGATGTTTCCTTACAGTTTTACGCCCACTACCCTTCCATAAGTGTGAGCAGTTTGGGATGTGTTTGTAAGCATTATCAACAAACATGAGAGCGCCACCAACACACTGAACTTTCCTGCTGCCATGATGCTCCTCCTCTTATACACTTAGTGAGCAATTTTCATTAAAGTGAATGCCTGCTATCTTTCCACTATCCAGTTTCCATCAATTCACATTTTCCTTTTCTTTGCATCTTGATGGAAACTACAGTTTTAAGTAGACCTATGTACTGTAAAGAGAAATACTACTCAGTGAGGAACAGCTGTTGCCATTCTCAGCCATTCTAGTTTAAATAAATATTGAGGAACAAAGTGTTCAATGATGCTGCAACATGAAGTCTAAAAGCTATATTTGTTTCCACAGGAGAGTCTGATGTGATTGGCTCAAGTCAACCAGTTAGAGTAGAAGTTGGTGATGATGCAATTCTCCCATGCCACCTGGAGCCCCCTTTTGATGTGAAGACTCTAACGGTGGAGTGGACACACGATAAAAGCATTGTGCATGTCTATAGAAGTATGAAGGACTATTTATATAATCAGGATCCGAAGTTCAAAGGAAGAACATCTCTTTTCGATGATGAAATGACCAGAGGAAACATTTCACTGAAACTGACAAACATCACTGAACAGGATGCAGGAAATTACACCTGCTTTGTTCCCAAACTGCACAGTCAGGTCAGAAAAGGATACGTTACGGTTGGTGAGTACAGCTAACCTAATAGCTACACATTCAAATTTAATAAGGGAAATTGTTACATATTTGTAACATGTAAACATTACTTTAGAAATGAACCACAATGTACACAATTACAATTTAACAACATTTTTCAACAGAGATAAAGCCAACACCCAGTGGAAGTCATCGTAATTCCAGTAAGTAAATATCTTTACTTTTATTTATTTGTTTCCTAAACAACTGTAATAAACACATCTACATTTCCTGATATACATACAGAAATATAAATCACCTGTGTCCTTCGTCCTACAAGAAACATGACCCTTAAAGTAGTCAGGTGCTGGACCGCCTTCTTTTATCCCATTTTTTCCTTCAGACCCAGAGTCTTTTTGTACCCTTTAATATACATGCAGATGTAACACCTGAGTCATTCCTCCTTCAAGTTAAAGCACCTTCTGCTGAGGGGTTAAGGTCAGGTTTACCTTTATCAGTGTGGTCTGAGATGACAATGAGTTCATTATGTGTTGTAGGGGTAAACCTATAACACTTGTTACTTTCGTCCCGCTGCAGTGACCACAAGTGTCTCTTTTGTCCTGCTGCTAATGTGTGCGCCTTATCTGTGTTGCAGCATGTATTGAAGTATGTTTATGTTATATTATACCAACAGATTATGCCAAGAGTGAGGGCCAGAAAGACAGACAGAGGTCTGATTCAACCAGATGTTATCATGCTCATTTGGGAATTACGTATAAAAACAGCTGGATAGAAACATGACTATTTTTGCATTATTCTGAGAATTTATATTTAGGTTATGAATATTCATTTTCAATTAAACAATGGTACTTTTGCCCCTGCTCTCCCCTACTGGTGTCACATTTAAGGACTGAATTCAGAATATAATAATTAGTTATGAGTTTAAGCGTGAGCTTTTGCTGTCCTTGCCCTGATTTATGGGTTTAAGGATTTTGGTACTGTTTTGGTTCCATGTCTTGTGTTGTACTGTTTTGCCTTGTTTATTCTTGTGATGATTTTGTGTTTGTTCTCATTGTGTTTTCTTGTCATAGTTCTTAGTCCTGTGCTTTAGTTCTTGCGCCTTAGTTCTCGGTCCTGTGCCTTGGTGCATGTCTTAGTTTACTCCAGGCCCCTGTTTCAGAAAGCAGGTTTATTGAAAGTGATTGAATCTGTGATGTGAAACTAAGATATCAAATGACATTGTGACAATAAGAAAGGTGTCTCTGGTAGTGATTAACCTATAGACTCTTACTTGATAATCAAATCTGCAGCTGCCCTTGGCTTTAGGCCATTTGAACCTTATAATTAAGTACAAATTGGAGGAAACCTGCAAAAAGGTCCACTATTTGAACCCTTCACTAGGCTGGCTATTTCCCTGAAGTTCACAATCCAAACTTTCAAACACATTTTATGTAGTTTTTTAATAACTGTGAAGCAATATTGGTTCAGTATTTTTCTCTGAGCTGATTGTTCTTATATGTCAGGAGATTATTCTAAACAGTACAGCTGTTGTGCAACGTAAGAGATTCTAACAAACAGTTTTGGCAGGATGGTCTCTTTTCTGTCCAAGTCTGCTTTGTGACCCTGAACAGGAGATGCAGGTGTGACAAATGGATTTATGTTATCTTGAAAGCCATCAATGAAGAACAAAACTTGACATGTTTCTTCTATTCTTATAGCTGGTGGCACTGGTATTGATGGTGCTGTCATTGTTGGTGCTGCCATTGTCGGTGCTGCCATTGTTGGTGCTGCCATTGTTGCTGTCTTACTAAAGAAAAGTAAGTCACACATTTCTGCTCTTTATTTTTCTCTATTTAAAAGGATATGTTCACATTTTGTCAACCTTGTTAACAGTCCAGGCCGAAAACAGCTGCTGCCTGTCCCATAAAAATAAATAAATGATAAATATATTTAAGTACAGTGTGGAGAGATAAATCAATCCATAAATTAAACTGCATGAAAGTAAAAGATAAAATCACCTGAGGACAGTCAGTCTAAGTTTTTGCACGAGTCAATTATCACATGTAAAATTGTGTTTAAATAGACAATTAAATCTGTTGTCACAACTGGTACTGCAACAAAAAAGTATCTTGCAGCCAAAAAAACATTTTATCATTATCCTATAGACTAAACTTACCTAAACTTCTGACTGCTCTGTGCTGACCTAATGTAGTTACACATTACCAAATGTTATAGTGCTTGTGTTTCACTGCTGTTTTTAAAACGTAAGAACTCAAAGTGAATCTATGACTGCATCCATCCTGCTTTTCTGTTCCACTCAGAAGTCTTGCTTGTACAGCTAGTCCTTTCTCACTATCCTGCTGTCTGTACGATGTCAGGTTGATCTGGGACAAACTCCTTTACATGTAGTTTCTCATTGTCATTTACAACAAGTGTCATTTCTTCATTCTTCCAAAATTTCCCCATCTGAATTTTTCTTCTTTGCTGCCTCAGACATGCAGTTGCTTCCTTTTAACGTGTGCTGTGTTAAAGGCCCTTTTAATCATAACTGCCACAGCTTTAACTTATATAAACTTAAATAAATATGTTGATCAGAGTGGTGAAAGAATGAGCCTCGGAAAGCAATAACTTTACTAATAATGTGTTTATGTCATAATTTTACGTGTGCAGGACAAGACCACAGAGGATGCAACATGAGAAACACAGAAGACAGAGAGGAGAATAATCCTCAAACAGTAATTATGATCAACAGGCCGAACGCTAACGACGGTGAGGAGAATAATCCTGAGACTGAGACTCGGATCAACAGGCCGGACACTAACAAGAGTGAGGAGAATAATCCCGAGACTGAGACTCTGATCAACAGGCCGAACGCTAACGACGGTGAGGAGAATAATCCCGAGACTGAGACTCTAATCAAAAGGCCGAATGCTAACGACGGTGAGGAGAATAATCCAGAGACTGAGACTCGGATCAACAGCCCGGACGCTAACAAGAGTGAGGAGAATAATCCCGAGACTGAGACTCTGATCAACAGGCCGAACGCTAACGACGGTGAGGAGAATAATCCCGAGACTGAGACTCTAATCAAAAGGCCGAATGCTAACGACGGTGAGGAGAATAATCCCGAGACCGAGACTCTGATCAACAGGCCGAACACTAACAAGAGTGAGGAGAATAATCCCGAGACTGAGACTCTGATCAACAGGCTGAACGCTAACGACGGTGAGGAGAATAATCCAGAGACTGAGACTCGGATCAACAGGCCGAACACTAACAAGAGTGAGGAGAATAATCCCGAGACTGAGACTCTAATCAAAAGGCCGAATGCTAACGACGGTGAGGAGAATAATCCCGAGACTGAGACTCTGATCAACAGGCCGAACGCTAACGACGGTGAGGAGAATAATCCCGAGACTGAGACTCTAATCAAAAGGCCGAATGCTAACGACGGTGAGGAGAATAATCCCGAGACTGAGACTCTGATCAACAGGCCGAACACTAACAAGAGTGAGGAGAATAATCCCGAGACTGAGACTCTGATCAACAGGCCGAACACTAACAAGAGTGAGGAGAATAATCCCGAGACTGAGACTCTGATCAACAGGCTGAACGCTAACGACGGTGAGGAGAATAATCCAGAGACTGAGACTCGGATCAACAGGCCGGACGCTAACAAGAGTGAGGAGAATAATCCTGAGACTGAGACTCTAATCAAAAGGCCGAATGCTAACGACGGTGAGGAGAATAATCCCGAGACTGAGACTCTGATCAAAAGGCCGGACGCTAACGACGGTGAGGAGAATAATCCCGAGACTGAGACTCTAATCAAAAGGCCGGACGCTAACGACGGTGAGGAGAATAATTCCGAGACTGAGACTCTAATCAAAAGGCCGAACGCTAACGACGGTGAGGAGAATAATCCCGAGACTGAGACTCTGATCAAAAGGCCGAACGCTAACGACGGTGAGGAGAATAATCCCGAGACCGAGACTCTGATCAACAGGCCGAACGCTAACAAGAGTCTCTGATCAACACTAGTTACAGTAAATTTACTTACTGCGGTCTAACTGTTATAAAGTGTGACACAATCTTATAAAATTCAGTCCAGCTCACTACCCGTTTCATTATCATCCAGTACATGTAGCTGTGCTGACACTGCTGAGCCTCCGGTGACAAATTCACAGATAGTAAAGATAGTTACTGAAAGCAGCAGCTATGTTGTGTGAAGCTGGCTCCCCAGCTGTCTATAGCCGCTCTCACTTTGCCTTTTTTCGGGAGTACTGTGCCGATATGCTGCTGTCTCGCTGCGCTGAATGAAGCAACGTTACGGCGCCGGTGTTGATCCGCCTCTGAGACGGGAACGTTGAAGTAACTGAGCCTGAACATGTCTGAGTGAAAAGCCACAGCCTGCATGTTGGTGTTCCTGCGTTTATTGCAGGATTTCTGTATGAAAGCGGTTGTGTTTCAGATTCTGCTCGCTCATGAGTTCAAGCGAGCACGCGTACGAGCACACACCTGTTGCAATCTTAAAACCACACCGCTAGTGGCCGCTGGAAACTCCATAATGCCCCTTTAAGAGTGTTAAATGTTTTATTAACTACTGGATGCAAGTAACAGCAGTGTTTCTCATGATGGTGCTGTTTTCTCACTGTTGTTATGAACACAGACACACGGATGAGAAACTTGGTTAACATGAGTTTCTTGTAACAGTTGATGGTGTCGGGGGGGAGGGGGGGCTTGATGGCATTGACATTGAGATGCACCTGTGCAACAATGTGATAACAAGATGGGTCAAATATTCTCTTTGATATGCGACTGACAGTTTTGTTATAATGCTGATTCAGCTTTTTTGATATTTGTGTGTCTTTTGATATGTTAGACGATGGTTTTATAACCATCTCAGGGATAGAGTTTGTCTCTCAGGTCTGGGCTTTGTCTGGATAAAATCTCATCCGTCCAGTATCTTTTTATAGCTCTCTGCTGCCTTCTTGTACACTTTAGAAGTGATTGACCAGAGGGGAAAATACAAATTATTTAAACACCTATGGTGGCATTCTTAAAAAGATGTGTGTATGTGTGTGTGTTAGATGTTAAAGATGTTATTACTGTGTTTCTGTTTTCAATGTGTTTTTGTTATCTTTTTTTACACACTGTGCACTTTACACCATCTGTTGAAAATCTCTATACTGTAATCACAACTTATTCATATTATTATCAAACAACCTTTTGATGTACTCACAACAAAAATCTCTCCTGACAGTAGTCAGTTCTGTGAAACATCTGGATACTAAGAGGCTGAAACTGTGATTGTTGTGAGTGTAAGGTGCACACATATAAAAGACTTCTACAGCTGCTGAACAAAAAGGAAAATACATATCATATAATATATACTGTCCAGTTTTGGGCTGAACTTGCTTTTATTACTAAAAATTACTAATTTGTGATGTCGTGACCAGGTCATCAGTCCGTTTGACAAAGTATGAATGTGTGCTGGTAATTTTTTTTATTACATTGTTTATTATCATGTTTTTGTATCTCATTTGTTTTTCTTGTCAGACTTGTATCTGTTTTGAACAATATTTTTTTGCATATTTTTGATTTTTATTCACAACCAAAGTCATTTTTGTAACATGTAGATGCACCCCTCTGAGTAACTCAATAAAGCCCTGAAAGTAATGCCAAATCATAAATCACATTATTGTTAGGCAGTGCACAAGCAGGTGACAGGCTAAGAGAATCAATTAGGTATATGTAAAGGCAAATCACATGACAACATGTGTAGCTTCAACAGCATGACTATAGGCCATAGGCTACATAATGCCAGGGTAAGGACAAAATGTTGAGGTGGATGCAATTTTCAGGGGTGCAATTCTGTGAAGGACTCTACACGTTCATAAAATATAGACTTTTAATCATTTATCTCAATTTATAAATTTCGTTGTGCGAGGGTTTTTTTAGACTGTAATTTCTCAAAGATGGTACAGTAAAATGTCATGATATTTGCACCAGTGATAGTAGAGGACACTAGGAAGGAGATGATATCAAATTCGGTGTGTCACCTATGAAGGAACTGTTTTGGTGAAAGGACAAAGTACATAGGTATGTTAAATGTCTATTGAATGTTTGCTCCTGGAGGGGTTTTTAGACTGTAATTTCTCAAAAATGGTAACATTTTACTGTACCAGTGATAGTAGAGGACACTAAGAAGGAGAAGCCATGACAACGCTGAACTAACAAATTTCACATAAATAATGTTCACAAAATAAAATAAAAGGTAAATTGTGTATTTGCATTAATAACAAACAATCAATTATACAACTATAATCATGATTGTTATTAGTAATATTATTATATTTCTGTTGTATGTATTTATGTTCATATAAATCATTAAGAGCGTCACAAAAAACGCGTACGTATCTTTCAGGACCTTCGGCTCACTCGCACCTCGTCCGTACCATAATAACACTGCTTTAGGCGCAAGAGAAATCAGACGGCGGCTGGCTGGACCACGGTTTTGCATTCGGCGGCTCACGATACCGCAGTTCTGATTTCACCATTCACACAGATTCATACACTGAGCCAAGTGCTCACACTGGCAGAACAGCCGCCAGGGGCAATTCGGGATTCAGTAGGCTTTCTCGCCTAAGGACACTTGGGGAGCATTCTGCCTGGGGGAGCCGGGATTGAACCGCCGACCTTCCGACTCTACCTCCTAAGCCACAGCCGCCCCTGTAAAAACGCAGCTCTAAAAACAAAGTTGGATCCCGGCCTTGTACAAGTTCTTCCGGTAAACTGCTGAAGTTGAGTTTTTACAAACAAAAACCTATTTACTTAAAAAACAAAATCTTAAACCAAAAAAATGATTTTAACGAGACTCATCGATGCACGGATGAAGTGGAAAATTGGACTGGTTCTTATACTTCTCATCGTTTTTCTTCTGATCAACGCAACCTCAGGTAGGCATTAAGCAAAATGTAGCCTATATTATATGCTATATTCTTTTTACCATGATCCCCATGATCCCCATGCTTTCTTAGTTTGAGTTATTTCTTAATTGAACGCCGTAGGGGAGGTGACAAAAAAGTTAAAAGGTCGAGGGATCTCACTTAACACCAAGGAGACACATAGGCCTACATAGATGTGCAAACGCATTATCAAAACCTATACAAAAGGTTTGGTTTTAAGAGGCCTATTTATGGGCACAGCTTTTTGTCAGATGACCAATATACATAGACTATGTGTCATTGTTGGGTTTAAGTTTTATTTTAAATGATTTTAAACTGATAATAAAAATGTACGAAAATAATCTCGGCCTATGTTATCCAACAGTCTACTGTAAGACAATTTAAAACCTAATCTGTAGCTTTGTCTTCTCATATAATCTTACAGCTCAAAAGTTCACTGACTAAAACACTGATGGCCAGCACATCCAGCTCTCTGTCTAAAGATGTAAAGCACTAAAATACGAACTAATCAGTTTAGTGCTAATAAAGAGGCGTGATGTTGTTAACACTTGATTTAATTCACGTTTACTTTCCCCTTTACTTTAAATAACTGGGAGAAAGCCTCTGAGTAATGTGGCAGGTATTCTTATTGTTATGTCAGCAATATGCGCAAAGTCATTGGGATTTTTGAGGCAGAAAGCTCTATGAAAGCTGCTCCAAGTCAATCTGTGCGTTCAGGAGCAGCTCAATCAACACAGGGTGCTTCAACAGCTTACAAAGCAGTTAAGATAAAGACGTTTGGAGTGATAGCGGATTCCTAATCAGAGTGCCTTTATCTGATAGGTGACAGATACGGAATTACAATGCAACACCGTGTAATAGGCCTAAGTCATAAGTATTTGCTTAATACTTTTTTGTGTCATTTTTCCACAGACACATGGAGAAAGTCAAGAAGGAATCACGGTAAGTAAAAAAAATGCTGTCTTGTGCACATTCTCCTGTCAGTGGTCCTTGTTCCAACAAGAAATTGCTGAATCTTTATGATCATCAGGTCAGGTATCCATCATATCATGCTCCTTTCATTTCTTTTTCATTAAATTAATCCACTTAAAATTCAAAACAGGAAACATATGCATAGCAGCATGTCACAGATTTTACTGGAAACACTAAAATAATACATTTTTGCTAGAGATGATTTATTGGAGTTAATTTCCAGTGTAAATCTATGCAACACAAAGCTAAACAGAGATTGAATATTGGAGTTACATTTATCAGGAGGACACAAAAAATATGCTGTTCTCAAAAGTAATGTCTCAACTTATATCTTGTTTACAGAAAAGGCTCAGTTAATTTGCCCACCAAGGCTTGAAGCAGCTGTCGGACAGGATGTCACTTTGGACTTCCACTTTGAGCCTCAACATGATGTGAAGAGCAAACTAGTGGAATGGAAATTCAACAATTTCGACCTTGTACTTGTTTACAGAAGTATGGGTTTTTCTCTTCATGATCAGGCAAAACAATTCAAAGACAGAGCAACTCTTGACAGCAGTGGGGATCTGGCCAAAGGGAAACTTCCAGTGAAGATTTCATCAGTTAGCAAAAGTGATGCTGGAACATACAGCTGCTCTGTTGGAAAGGGAGAAGACAAAATATCCAACAGTACTGAGCTCATTATTGGTAAGTAGTGTCCCAAAATCCACAAAACAAAGGATATTCAACTCAAAATTTCACTGCAGGTTTTCTTTCACACTTTCACACTGGTAAATTGCCCAAACAGAAAGTTCAGTTAATGAATGTAACCAAAGATAATTCAGTTCAGTTCAGGAATAGCAACAAAATCAACAAACTCACCTTCAAGTAAAAGAAAAAAATAGTTTATGCAGTTACGGAGTCAGTCAGTCAGTCTGAGCACTTCTGGCACTTATTTCTTCTGAATGTATATTGGCAAAAATAACTTAACATGTCTTCTTGAATGGCGTGGCAGCAAATGCACTGTCACCCTTGCTTGCAAAGACAAAAAATCATTCATTCATTTGATTATTTAAAAGGGATAGTCCACATTAATGAACATATCAGTTTGCATAAATGTAAATACGTATGTATATGTAATATTCTTTTGCAGTCCCCGGCAGGGCGTCACAAGGTCAATACAAAAAAGACAATAGAAGGATTAGTGCAAAACATCATAATATACAAGACAGTCATTATGTTCAGTGTGCAGATCATGAGCCGGTTACTCAAGTAAATCAATAATAAGGTGCAAGTAATTTGTTGTAAATTGCAATATGTTACGGTATGCGGTAAAGTGCCATATTATGCACTTCGGTGCAATTAAAACATTTTCAAAGTGCTTCTTCAGAGCAGTAAAGTTCTTCATCTAGTGTGGGACCACAACAACAAGATGCTCCACTGAAGTAAAGAATCATAGAGTATCTATCTGCACACACACACACACACACACACACACACACACACACACACACACACACACATACACACATACACACACACACACACACACACACACACACATACATACACACACACACACACACACACACACACACACACACACAGACACACACACACACACACACACACACACACACACACACACATACATACAGTGCAACTAGATGGAACAGTGCCCCTCTCACACAGTTTGTTTACCAGAGCTGTACTTTGTGTTTAGTGCCAATTAGTTTGAGGTGAAATCTCGTCTCGTCTTTCCTGAGTACCTAACACCTTTGTCTTTTCTCTGCAGTTGATGCAAAAGGGAAGCTCGAGAGCAAAGCCCAGAAACAAAGTGTAAGTATAATATAGAAAGTACAACATTTTTATTCACTGTATTTGTCACATGTATGATATAGCTTTATGTTCTTCTGGGTTAGTTTAATGTGCAGGAATTACACTGACGGTAAATACTATTACAGGTTTTAGGATAGTTTTCAGAAAGCTAATTGTTCTGATATTTTTGGAGAATTTTCTTAACGGCTATACCACTGTGCAATGAAACAAGGAGACAGTTTTGATAAAACAGACTGCCTATCCAATAAACATTGTGACCCTTAGCAGGAGAAGTTGGTGAGGAAATGTTATCTTAGAAGCCCACACAGAAGAACAGATCTTGCCATCTTTATTCTTTCAGGACACCACATATGCATTGCTGTTGGTTACATCTACATTCCTGTATTTACTGTATTAATGGAGAAAAGCCCGGTAAGTCACACATTCCTCCTCTCTTAATGTTTCTAATTTAAAAGGATAGGTACACAGTTTTTAAGTTTGGCTTCAAACAACAGTCAGGTTAAGTTTTGCTTGCTGTAATCACTCCTCCTGTAAGATCACTCAGCATTACTTACTTTTGGTGCGAATGGTGCTGGACAGAATCCACAGTCCAATTTCCATGAAAAATGAATTTAAAAGTTTATCTAAAGCCAAATATCAGGCTTAAGACAAGTTGGGATCTCCTAAAGTCGTTTTAAAATGACATTTCTTCTCGTGTGACCATCCTTCCACCACAGCACAACAGTGGGCTTTATTGTTCTTCTGGGCGCTAAGCCAGAGCTGAGTCAAACACAGTATATCGTGAGCTTTTCTTTTTTTTTAGCATTGCAAAATATTCTGCAATTATGTACTTTACTCCTCTGAGCTAACTCACAAATCACGGCTATTCTACTGGGAACACCAGAAATATCAATGAAATTTACTGTCTAAAATCTAAGTGGGAGCAGCCCTTAATGTTTAATATATCGATACTTTCATCTCATTCCACCTTCATTTATCTGTAACACTTTGTGATTGTCAACATCTTGTGCCATATTTAGCAGTGACTGACCAACCACAATGGATAGATCAGGTTTTCCTGAGTGCCACATCAAACAAATGACGGAAGAATACTGAAGACAACATGATAGGCTACACCATGTCCTCCGACTTGAAGCAAAAGAGGGCTGCAATTCCCAATTGTATTTGTTTATCTCTGATTCGAAATGTGTTTTTTTAATTGTCACCTCTGCTTTTTGGATGTTTGAGTTTCACGGTGCAGAATAATGTGTATGTGCATAAGAATAATGAGTTTGGCAATAAGAAGGCTGTTTTCACATTGATCTGCTGAAATAGTTTCTCTGTGCTGACCTCAAATTAAGTTTAACACATGTAAGCAAGAAGTGATTCGTCACTTTTACTTGCAGTTTCTCCCCCAAAGTCTTTTTCTCAAATTGATGTTGGAGAAGATATTAAATTTAATTAGGAGGAGGCTGAAGTCCTGAGTCTCGAGTACCTGTGTTCATAATTGTCTGTAACAAAAAGAATCACATCATTGGTTTGCTGCCTCAGAGTAAAATATAGAGGGCACTCAGGATAATAATTTTGAGACAATGAGTCTGAACGTGACCCGCTAACCAAATAAATTTTTATCCATCCAAATATCACATATTTTTATTTGCTGCCTCCAGTTAAACATCCTGATTCATCTCCTGTTGATCAATGTTTCTAAAAACACAGATACACTGATGAGAAACTTAGTTAACATTATTTTACTATGCAGTTTCTTTGATACTGGAGGGGTCTGATGGCTGCAGCTCTGGAAATGAAGATGTACCTGTTCAACAATGTGATAGAAAAACAATGGGACAAATATGTGAACGATGATTTTGTAGAATACTTGATTAAAATGCAAGTGCAGCTCTTCCATATATTTGTGTGGCTTCGGATATTTCAGGCTATGAATTTATAAACAATCTCAGGGAAAGAGTTGGTCTCTCAGATCTGGACCTTGACTGGACTAAATCCCGTCCGTCCAAAAGAACCTTGTCGGTATCTTTTTAGCTCTGCATCTTCTGCGGAAACTGACTGACCAGAGAGGACAATACAAATACTTTAAACACTCATTATTTTAGGGTGGCATTCTTCCTGATGAAGGTCTAATACTGAAAACTTTGTGTCAATACAATTTTTTGCAAGTTAGACAGTGTGCGGGAGATTTCTTTGTTAAGGTGGCATTCTTCAAAAGATGTGTTTGTGATTATTAATGAATGCTTTTATTTGATTATTGTATTGTTTATTTTCTTAGTGTATTTGTTTATGGTAACACTTTCTATGAAGGTCATGATGACTTATGCATACATTGATAACGCGATGTAATGCTTCCATAAGGCATTATAACAATTGATATACTCACTTATAGACATGGATTAGGTGCTTTAGCAAAGTTCATAATGCATTATAAGCTAATGTTAATATGTTTATGACACTATTCAATATGCTGATGCATTTTAACTAAATATAATTAATTATTATACAAAATTATTATACAAAATGGAATAATACCATATAGTGACTTTAATGTAATATGGCAGGTCATAGTATAGCTGTGTCCATCCCTTTATAATATAGGTGGACATAAGATAACATGAACTAATCATAAGAACTGATGACAAGTATTTGTTTGCTTTAAGAAAGTGACACACAGGAAAAAAACAAACTTTTATTTATTTTTCTTTACTGTCTGAACAATCTGTATGAACTTCAAACATTTTGCATAAAAACACAACTTAATTACTAAATTATTAAAAATAATTGAATGTAAATACTCGATAGGCAGGAACCACAGATACGTGACATTAGGAAATACCCACAGCTGTTAAAGTGACATAGACCATGGACGGGAACAAAAAGGGGACAGAATATGAAATCATTTCATTTCAGAACATACAGAATTTCAAATTGAGGTCACATTGATTAGACTAATCTGCAAAAAAAAATAAAAACACTCTTATTTCTGCAGAAATAATGTCTCAAAAACGTTAGTTACATAAATAAAATGTGTTTTTATGAATAGAATGTTACCTGTCACTGTGATGTTGACGGTGTTGCTGCGCTCCACCTGCTCAGACCAGT
>JALXJV020000002.1:25542162-25613213 GCA_024633595.2 Lepomis macrochirus
CAATGTTTCTCTCTTTTTCCGTAACAGACTTTGTCTGATGACTCGTGCATCTATAGAATAAACTTACTTCAAAGTATACACAGATGTTTATCCTTGATATGTCTACTTCTGTCCCGACTTCGTCTGGCCTCATCATGTTTTCACTTCTTTGATGACGAAGATTCATCCTCCGTCGGCTTGTGCTAAATAATACGTGTGGTCATTCATTTGTCTAAATTTTACTCCACCTCTTACTTCTAATAAATGTATATGCTTCCCTTAGGCAACATTATTAGTAATTTCAAGGGCATTTCTTATCACTGTTACGCTGATGACATCCAGTTGTATGTCTCTTTTGGGTCAGATGAGTGTGACAAACTGACCACACTATGCAACTGCCTCACGGCCATTTAAACCTGAATGGCTAAACACTTCTTAAAACTGAATACAGACAAGACTGAGGTCCTTATTGTTGCACCTGATCAAAGTCAAAGTCAAAGTCAGCTTTATTGTCAATTTCTTCACATGTCAAGACATATAAGCTGATAGCATTGCTCCCTCGATGACTCAGCATATTGGATCACTTTCATCAGCAGTAAAATCAAATCCTACAAATCTGGGTGTAATGTTTGACACATCGATGCACTTTGATCGATATGTTAAAACTCTGACCTGGTCGCGTTTCTTTCATTTAAGAAACATTGCCAAACTCAAATCTGTTGTCTCAAAACCAGAATTTGAGATAATAATCCATGCTTTTTTTTCCTCCCGCTTAGATTATTGCAAGTCCCTTTTTACATCTTTTAGCAAGTCGTCCCTGGACCGTTTACAAATGGTCCAAAATGCTGCTGCAAGGCTGTTGACCAGGTCCTGCTGGAGAACTCATATCTCCCATTCTGTCCTCTTTACATCGGCTCGCTGTAAAATTTAGGATTCAATTCAAAGTGCTTGTTTTAACATACTCATTAGGCACTTGGGTACATCTCAGACATGCGGCACCCATATACTACCACTTGGCCTTAAAGATCTTCAGACCAAGGCCTATTAGTACCGTGTACACGTCTAAAAACTATAGGTGACTGTGCTTTTGAAGTGGTTGCACCAACACTGTGGAATACTCTTCTGTCGAACCTACACTTTGAGGTCTCAGTTGAAGCATTCAAATATCAGCTATTTAAACAGGCTTTTGTCTCCCTGTAAACCTTTAACTGTGAATAGTCGTGTTCTTTTTAAAATACAAAATGCCTTAATTTTTGATTATGTATGCGCCTGTTAACATACACAAAAACATTGATTATACTGATTGATGCCTTTAAAGTGTTTGAGGCTTATATGACTGTCTGTCTGACTCTTTTTCATACAGATTCAATATAGTGACATGCATCTACTCTGCCGGAAATATACCAGAACAAGAAGAACGTAGGGATGAAATGTCCATGTAAGAGGAACTCTTTATGTAAATAGAAATGGCTCATTCTAAGGTAATAAAAACATAACGGGTCATTATGTAAGGTCTTTATAGACAACTGAAAACATAGTTATAGATGTAGAACAAGCCATCACCACACGCCATCAGAGCAGGAGCGTCCCTTTCTAACTTCAAGAAGCTCTTGAAAACTCATCTCTTCCGAGAACACTTCCTCTTATAACACCTCTAACTAACTAACCTCTAACATGCACTTCCTGTGCTCTTCTTCTTCTATCCCTACATTTATCTTGTTTTGACTGCATTTTTTGTTCTGATTGCACTTTCTGTTAACTCTTACTTCCTTCCCTAGGTATTTACCCATTGATGTGATATGTACTATAAGCACTTACTAGTATTTATTGCCACTCTTACTAGTATGTATTGTCAGTTGTAGATCTATATTTGATGCTCTGTTGATAGTAGTTGTTCCTCAAATGTAAGTCGCTTTGGATAAAAGCGTCTGCCAAATGAGTAAATGTAAATATTGCAATTCTGTCAATAGATCTTCAAAACTATAGCAAATTGAACCCTTTAATGTGTACTGTTGTTAGCTCAAGTATTTTTCAAAAGATGCCAGAAACTGGGACCTAGAGAAGAAGGGGGCCCACAGAGACTGCCTATTTATAGGGCCCAGAATTTCTTGTTACAAAAACGCAACATTATGAAATGGTCCCAGTTTGTTTAGGTTTAGGCACCAAAACTTGGTTAGTTTAGGAAAAGGTTGTGTTTTGGGTTGAAATAAATACATTAAGTAGTCACTAATTTACAACTCCACTTTGACTTTTGGTGTCAGAGGGACGATAGGTTACATTGGAGTTACTTGAAAGCCCAGGGCATCTCATGCGGATGCTGAAGGATACCTTATATGTCAAATACAGATGATTTGTCAGGCTTTTGAAAGGAAGACAAAAATTCTACCACTATACATAATGAAAATGTCAGAGTAAGGAGGTGGTTGGGGTTTATTTGTGGGCCAAAAACTGGATTTTTAACTAGGAGACTGGTGTTTCCTCAACCTAACCCAGTACTTTTGTTAACTATTCACTTAAGGTTGGCTGTTTCCACAGAGATAAAAAAAAGCACTTATATCTTCTCCTTTTGAAAAAAGGAAAAGGATCCAGTGGAGTGTGCCGTAATTGTCCACTATCAATTTTGAATGGTGAACTTAAAGTGTTTTTGTCAAGAGCCGTTTGGCATCTGAAACTATATCAGAAACTCCTGTGGTTGATTCGTTTGCTTTGAAGTCACAAGTGAACTGCACAATAGTTCACTTGGAAGCAACCACTGTTCAAGCACTGTGGTTGTTTGGTCTGCATTAGAGATCGATCAGCTTAAACAAAAGATGTGAAAGCAAAACTCAGTATAGAGTAGCGTGGGGCCTTATTAAGGGGTACTAATGGGGTGGAATCAATAACAATGAACAGGCCACAGTGTCCATGTCGGTGATGTTTGCTGCAAGAGATGAGAACCTCAGCTGTGTGGGCTCCTCTCTGCAGAACACACTGATTCTGACTATTTTGCCGAAATCAAGACACACAAACATAACTTAACTGAAAATATTAAACTAAACAAAAAAAGCATGTTCTGTCACTCTCTACATCCCCGCTTTCTGAGCAGGCCACAATGTGGAAAATTATTTTAAAAAAGTTAGATTACTTACAGAGCATTAGAAAGAGTGATGTGAGCTCCATTCCGTTTCAATGTTGTCAGTCTTCCTCTATGTCAAGTTTCACCAGGTAGTTTTACCACATCCGCACTAGCACAGGAAATCATGAAGGTCACTGCATAACGACACACACACACACACACACACACACACACAACACACACACACACACACACACACAAAAAAATCAAAATCAATGATCTACATTAAAATTCACACAATTTGTAGACTTGCTTGAGATTTCGAAACATTTTAAAGTAATGGACAGAGACTAAGCAGATGTTAGCATTCATTCAATTATAAAACTTTCTTTGCAAAGTTATGATTTCATTCAATAAGGGTCAGTAAGGGCCACCAGAAGTCTCTGTAGGACATGTTTCACAGTTTTGCTGATTGTCTTTCCCAAGATTTATCCAACTCAATTCAATTTTCTGCCAAAAGGATCATCACTATCACTTGCTTCAGAAACTCAAACTCAACCTTGTCATAATATATGTCATTCTCTCACAGACAGAAACCTGACGTCAGCCACGATATTCACGTCAGTGGTTAACAGGATATGATGCAGCCACATAAACAACTAAAACACTGACAAAGACTGCAAAGCTTTAGGGTACATCTGATCCATAAATCCACCAACAAACAAAATAGTTTTGGTTGTATTTGAACACATAGTGTTTGAAATATCTGTCTCTGAGATTTCTGCCTCCACCCCGATAAAGTGGAGGTGACTTAATTCATTTTGCAGTTCAGGAAACAGTTCAAAGGGACTGGTTGGTAAAAAGCCCGAACACTGTTTGCAGCGTATTCTGTGAACTGGCCAGTGTTTTAAGCAATATAAATAAAATTTAATTTACCTCCAGTGGAGATGGGTATCTCATGGGCAAATAAAACCAAAGATGTTTGAGTGAGTATGGAGCTAGAATTGTGTCTTTTTCAAATGCGAGAAAATAAATAATCTGAGAGAAAAAAAAAGTTTAAGAGAAAAAGTTATCACTCTGATAGCAAAAAAGCATTTCATGAGAGAAAAAAAGAATATTTGAGAGAAAAGGTTTTCATACCAATAGCAAAAAATAATAACATTTGTGACTAAAAAGTTTTTTGAGAGAAAGTGTTTTCTCATAGAACATAAAAAATATAAATATGAATTTTAAAAAAATAATTTCTGAGAAAAAATCTCTCTCAAAATACTTCTTAAAATATATTTTTTTGCTATCAGTGTGAAAACATTTTCTCTAAAAAAAAAAGTGTTTCTCTCAAAACGCTTTTCTTTGCCTCGATGAAAGTTTTGCCTCGTGTCTGGATTTTGCTTTCGCTGTGAAAGTTGTGTCATGGGCGGAGCCACGTTCCTATTGGCCAGTCGGTGAGCATCGTCTTGTCTTGGGAGTCGAACTGAACCATTACACCATTGTTCGGTTCACCTACAGAGACAGCTAGCTCAAATTGTGGCAGCTTGAGATGCCGCGGCATCTGCCTCGGTTATCTGGCGGCATTTCGGTGGCAATGTAAAATGCCACAGGTTTTCCCTGAAGTGCCACGGCACCTTCGCCGTTTATGTGATATTTCTGGTGGAACCGACATGCCACAGATTCACCCAGGCACCTGTGGCTGTTTGTGTGGGATTTCTGGTTGCAATCTAACGTTACGATACAACGGCATCTGCCGCTGATCTCTCACTTACCGTGAGCTAGGCATCTGCCGCTGATTGTGTACGTTAGGTCGCCACTGATTTACCGTGAGGTGCCACCGTTAGGTCGCCACTGACTTACCGTGAGGTGCCACCGTTAGGTCGCCACTGATTTACCGTGAGATGCCCAGCATCTGCCGCTGATTCAAATCAATCAATAAACCTGGACCGAGAGAAATATGTTGGCAACAGTAGTTGCAGTGTATATAGGCCTAATATTGTGCATTTCTTCATGTAAACAGCAAGAGTAGGCCACACGTCTAATGTACAGTTGGAGGTTTAACCTAGGTAATTATTGTGTGCAGAGTTACTGTTAGCACTATATTTAATATTAATTTCATGTGGTTTTCATAGTAGCCTAATAGATCTGTTTCGCCTTTCTACCAGCAGGTGGCAGTATTTAAATAAATGTCCGGTTTGAGTCTTTGTTAACTGTTTTAAATCCAGGTTACCGGTACAGATGTATTTATTGTTCTTCACTGAACTTGTTTTTTCATTATTAAGGATTCATTTGTAACCTAGTTACTATCTTCATTCACCCACAGCCCAGTGTGGGTGAATGAAATTCAGCATTTATTGTTCCATCAACAATGGCTAGCCCTCCTGGCCTACAACAAGCCCAGATCATGACACTACCACCATCACAATGTTCCACAGATGGAATAAGGTTATTATGCTGAAATGTTTTCCTTTTGCCAAACATAATGTTGAGCAAACTGCAGATATGCATTGATGTTCCTTTAGGAAAGGAGTGGCTTTCTCCTTGCAGCCCTGCAATGCACACCATTGTTGTTCAGTTTCTCCTGATGTTGGACTTATAAACACTGACATTAGCTGATATTACACAGGTATTTTGTCGCTTAGAAGTAAGTCAGGGTTTCTCCGTGATCTTTCTCTGCAGGCTAGCAGTGGTCTTCAATTTCCTCCATTTGTACGCAGTTTATCTGACTGTGGATTAGTGGAGACCAACCTTTTCCAGCCTCGATGAGCATCAATAACTATTTTTCTGAGAACCTGAAAGCTAAAGTTCACATTCATTTGCCGCAAGAATAATATTTGTCTCTTCGACTCTGTGTGACTTGTGTTAAAATCTGAGTATTTTTAGGTTTTAGAAATACCGAAAATGCTAAAGGTTTCACAAACTTTCGCTACCTCTGTACATGTTTCAGATGTGAAATGGTTGCCATAATATGGCATGCATTTGATGAATGTTGTATATTATACACAGTGGAGTGTATAACTTAATTTCATTTTACAACCTTATTGTAACGTGATGATTTAATTTACCTTGTACCTTAAAGAAGAAAAATGTGAGACATGTCAAATTTGTGAGATTGCTGTGCCCTCCATGTTTCAGTCAATTTCTCATACGCTCACCTCCCAAAACAGTATTTACACAGTACATATAGCACAGTGGTGATTCATTATTTTGGCCAGATGATCTGTATGACATTTCTGATGTGTTTGTTGTCTGAGCTACTAAGGAGCTGACAGCAGAACCAGGTTAGAACAGAAGGAGATGCAGGTTCACCCACGCTGGGCTGTGGGTGAATGAAGATGGTAACTAGGTTACAAATGAATCCTTAATAATGAAAAAACAAGTTCAGTGAAGAACAATAAATACATCTGTACCAGTAACCTGAATTTAAAACAGTTACCAAAGACACAAACCGGACATTTATTTAAATACTGCCACCTGCTGGTAGAAAGGCGAAACAGATCTATTACTATGAAAACCACATGAAATTGATATTAAATATAGTGCTAACAGTAAATCTGCACACAATAATTACCTAGGTTAAACCTCCAACTGTACATTAGACGTGTAGCCTACTCTTGCTGTTTACATGAAGAAATGCACAATATTAGGCATATATACACTGCAACTACTGTTGCCAACATATTTCTCTCGGTCCAGGTTTATTGATTGATTTGAATCAGCGGCAGATGCTGGGCATCTCACGGTAAATCCGTGGCGACCTAACGGTGGCACCTCACGGTAAATCAGTGGCGACCTAACGTACACAATCAGCGGCAGATGCCTAGCTCACGGTAAGTGAGAGATCAGCGGCAGATGCCGTTGTATCGTAACGTTAGATTGCAACCAGAAATCCCACACAAACAGCCACAGGTGCCTGGGTGAATCTGTGGCATGTCGGTTCCACCAGAAATATATGAACGGCGAAAGGTGCCGTGGCACTTCAGGGAAAACCTGTGGCATTTTACATTGCCACCGGAAATGCCGCAGATAACCGAGGCAGATGCCGCGGCATCTCAAGCTGCCACAATTTGAGCTAGCTGTCTCTGTAGGTGAACCGAACAATGGTGTAATGGTTCAGTTCGACTCCCAAGACAAGACGATGCTCACCCGACTGGCCAATAGGAACGTGGCTCCGCCCATGACACAACTTTCACAGCGAAAGCAAAATCCAGACACGAGAGCAAAAACTTTCATCGAGAGCAAAGAAAAGCGTTTTGAGAGAAACACTTTTTTTTTTGAGAAAATGTTTTCACACTGATAGCAAAAATATATTTTTAAGAAGTATTTTGAGAGAATTTTTTTCTCAGAAATTATTTTTTTAAAATTCATATTTATATTTTTTATGTTCTATGAGAAAACACTTTCTCTCAAAAAACTTTTTAGTCACAAATGTTATTATTTTTTGCTATTGGTATGAAAACCTTTTCTCTCAAATATTCTTTTTTCTCTCATGAAATGCTTTTTTGCTATCAGAGTGATAACTTTTTCTCTTAAACTTTTTTTTTTCTCTCAGATTATTTATTTTCTCGCATTTGAAAAAGACACAATTCTAGCTCCATAAAGTGAGCAGACTCTTTAAAGAAGATGTTCTAAAACTATAAGGCACGCCTCCAAATGAGAGAGAAAAAGCAAATTCAGATGTTTTTTGAACAAGTTTTAGTTTCCTGACATTATCCATACTTGTTTTCATGCACATATACGTGGAAAAAAATCTCAGTCTCCCAGTACACGTCCATCAAAGAAGCATGTGACGTGACCACATCGTTTCAGTTCTTGATTTAATTTCCCTGAAATGAAGGTCTGGTGTCCACACTTCTTCATCAGACTGAGAATAGATCAAAACTTTAATGACCTAGAAGGACAAGAGTGCTTCACTGTTTTCTCCCTGTGTATTGTCCATCCATCTTTACAAAAGTAACATTGCAATAATTTTATTAATTCACTCAGTCAATCAGCATTACTTTAACAAAGAAGAGAAACTTTGGTTCACTTTTGACAAGCTCTGTGTCGGTCTACTCGACATTTTGATAAGCGACAGCATGCTGTATAATCCAGCTGTGAATAAATGTAGGTTCACACTGCAGATGTTGAAAAGTTTATTGTAAATGTTTTTTTTAAATACAAAATACCTCCAGACTCATCTTATAATGAATAATAAAATAAATAAGTGGCAAATGACACCTAAAGTCTCAATCATTTGTAACATGATCCATGTTACAAGAACTTAAAGTGGTCTGTTCAGGGCCGCCATCTACTGGTATGTTGGAAGACCAGCAACTACTGTATGAAGTCCTCATGGAAAGAGACAGCATTAAGAACTAGTGTACGAAGTCCTCATGGAAAGAGACAGCATTAAGAACTAGTGTACGAAGTCCTTACTTGGAACCATATCAATGAATCCAAACACAAACTGTATTATATTAAGAGGTGTTTAAAGTTGTCTTTCCATATAGTCTACATGAGGAGGGCAGAAAAGCCATGGGGAGTCCTGTGGGGGGGCAGGCACCTAAGACGGTTAACATTACAGAAATGTATTTTAACTACATATATATCCCGTTTGTGTAGGTTTTTTCAAATGTAGGATTTACTGTTTGAATCAGAAAGACATAGCCTAAATTGCATGACAGCAATCAACACCACAGTCTTTATGATGCAGAGAAGCCTCCATTATCCAGCACACAGACTCTCTATCTCTGGAGAGTTTTAACTTTGTGACTTTGGAAAACAGAAATTAAAAATATTATATAAAATCATCAACTACATAATTTTTTATTTATTTTATGGCCTGCAGGCTAATTGCTCCATATTTGTATAGAGCCTTTCGACTCTTTTCGATCACTCAAAGCGCTTTTACAATCTAGCCGCTATAGGGGTAATTCGGGGTTCTTGCCCAAAGAAACTTCGACATGGAGCCTGGGAGAGCCGGGGATTGAACCGCTGACCGCTGAAGTAAAATTACCTGTATAAACATCTACTCAAGTAAAAGTAAAAAAACTTACTCAGAATTTACTCAGAGTAAAAGTTACTTAGTTACTTTTTTTAACCTCCTCAAATAACTTATATTGCTTTAATATCTTATTAATACTTGTCAGGAATGAATGAATGAATGAATGAATGAATGAATCTTTATTGTCCACTCTGATGGAAATTTTTCTTTGGTTCAGCAAGACATACAATACTAATGAACATTCAAAGAACATCAAGCAGAGTAAAGGAAATTAAAAAAAAACAACCCCCAATATTAAGTATCATAGAAATAAATGTGAGTGCTGTCTGTATTGATTTTTCTAGCCTTCCTTCTCATTCTCTCACTATATATTTGGGTCAGATGTTTTTGAGGATTTCCTACTATTTTACTAGCCATCAACACTATGCTGTTAAGCTTGTTCTTAAGCTTGCAATTTAAATGACTAAACCAGGGAGAGAGATGAAAGGTTAAAACATTTTCAATGTGTGTGATGTATAGTTCAATAATCTGAGCACTAACGCCCAGGCAGTTCAGTCTTCTGAGGAGATTAAGTCGTGAACATTTCATCGTGAATATAATCTGTATTATCTCTAAAACTCAGATGGTTGTCAAGAACCGTGCCTAAATACTTAAAAGTTCCCACAGTTTCAACTGCTTGACTATTAAGAACAACTGGCTCTGTTGTTATATCTTCTTTATTGCAAAAGATTAACTCGTTCGTCTTTGCCACATGGATTTCTAGCTCGCTATCTTTGCACCATGTTTCAAGGGCCTTTACATGTGCCTCACCAGAGGGGTCAGTTTTGAGTTCTGAGTCCTACTAAGGCCATATCGTCTGCATATTTTATCAGCTTAAAGGAGCTATTATTTATGAAAAATTCATTTGTGAACGGAGAAAAAAGCACAGGGGAAAGAACGCTGCCTTGTGGGCAGCCTGTACTGATAAGAACTCCTGACAAAAAGCCATTTACACATACCCTCTGAGGGCGACAGGAAACAAAGTCTCTGATCCAGAGGACCAAGGCCTTATCTATCTTAATATTGGCTAGTCTTTGCAGGAGAATATGTAGCTTGATAGAATTAAATGCGGCACTAAAGTCTATGAATAGAACTCTAGTTAGCCTATTAGGGAGTGCAAGCTGTTTTGAAAAAGTCATCTATAAGTCTTCTATAAGCGAACTGCAGCGGATCTAACATGGAGGTTATTTGGGAGGTCAGGATATCTACCAGAACTCTCTCTATTGTTTTACACAATATGGAGGTGATAGCTATAGGTGGGAAATCTTCAGGCAAATATGCACCAGGCTTTTTATGGGCCTTATTAAAGAAAAATTCCAAGACGAGGGTACACCTGCAACCAGAAGGAAGTTAAGAAACCTTGAAAAGACACCTTTTAATTGTGGGGTACAATCTTTAAGTAAGCGGGCTTTCAGGCAATCTGGGCCTGAAAGCCTGCAACAGCATCTTCTGTAATAAATATTGGTGAGCCCATAGGAAGATTTTTACAGATGTCATCACACTCACCTTTATCATCCACTGCATTAAACCTCCATAAGAACATATTCATTTCTTCTACAAGACTTTGGCTGCAAACTACAGTACTGTCACCCTTATTGCAACTTTTTCTCATTAAGATGTTTAAGCCCTCCCAAGCCTTATATTCCAACTTAAGAATTTACTCTCTGTTTTGTTTTTATATTCAGTTGTTTCCTTAATGATGCCCCCCCTCCCCCCCTCGATGCGAGTGCATCATTATAACTCTTATATTATCAATCAGAGTGACTGATTGGACAAATGAATTTAGGCCACTGAGCATTGGGTTCAGAGAATGGCGTTTAGTGTTTTAGCAATTGTGAAAAACTGTAATACAAGGATCTAATACATTTAGCCACAATTTTAAATGACATTACACAGTGGAAAGAAATAGTAACAAAAAAAATATTTAAAAATGCAAACAAAGATTTCCACTCACTGAAAAAGACTACTGTTGTTATAATCACTCCTTCATGCCCTCAATTTACACTCCACTAGCTGGAGCCTAACCTACGAATAGGTTAGGCTCCATGTTGCAAGTGAAAACACAGAGCAATCATACTTTTTACCATAGAACCCAAATTTGGTAGCAATACCACAACACATGAATGTTTTACACATTTTTCTAAAAGAATGTCAAGACGTTTCTAAAATAGGCAATTTGCAGACTCCATACAATGTTTGGCATGGTGTACAATTACTTATTATACAAAACTTGTCAGAACAAGTGCTTGAAACTGAAAAATATGAATTATATATATATATATATATATATATATATATATATATATATATATATATATATATATATAATTTAACGTTATTACACTACTGTTTACATCATTAGACACTTTTACAGGTTAAATGAAATGGTCAGCTGTGCTGAAACCACATTTTACCTGCCAAGCCAGCATGTTTAAATGTACATGTTACAGTTACAGTGAAACGTTACATTTAAACTACAGTTAAACTTCCCCATTGAAACTATTAAATTGGTTTTACACCGGCAGCTTTCCTATCACCAGTTTAAATATTCTAAATGTTATAAATTAATCTTAGTAACATTATATATTCTCTTAACGTTTAGTCATAAATATTACACAACATTCAGCAAAAATATGTGGTAACATAATGACCGCATCTAATCTATGTGCACAGCAACATGACGGCATGCCCACCACAGCACTGGGCACAACCCCTTAGGCTGAATTTTCAGGACCGCAGTCTTGGACCGAAACCACATTTCTGAGAGCGACTATAAAAGAGTAATTAGTCTCTGTAAATCTATGGTAAAATTTACTCTTCCCACACAGTTAATGTATTACATGAATAAAATATGTAAATATTTAAATGTTTACTTAGGAAATTGCAGATTTTACTGAAAAGTGATTTTACAATGTAGAAATGATGACAGTTAATTTAATATATTTTACTATACCACAAAGTTCGTTTTTTCAGTGTACCAGGGGAGATTTATCAAAACAATAGTAATTGCCTGGATATATCTCTACACATCTTTCTTGGAATTATACTAGATTTAACTTTTTTCAGTGATGAAAAGAACAACTTAAAATTATTTATGAACCACGAAAAGGAAGGCTTAGAAGATTTCCACTGGATATGATACTTACCCGTTGAAAACAATCATAGCCTATCACCAGATCCGACAAAGACGGATATACATTGTCCATAAAAAAGAGGACGTGTGACATGTCAAAAAATGGGATATTATCAATATAAGTGACAGCCAATTATTTAAATCAGACCAAAAGGTTTTGGACATGGGACAGGGAAAAAAAAACATGTGTTCCAGAGTCTCCACAGCTGCCTCACAAAATATACAGGGATCTACTTCAAATTTGAGCCTTTTTTTAAGAAAGTCTGCAACCGAAAAGATTTTGTAAATTATTTTGAAATGAGTTTCTTTGATTTTCAATCAATCAATCTTAAATAATGATTTCCTATTAATTGTTATGACCCTGTCGAGAAGCTAAAATGTCTGACACCACTTGGGATAGGCCCAAGACCTTTAAAGCACACAGATACGTTTATCAAAAATTAGGGGTCAAGGACAACAAGTAGCCTAATTATAAAAAATATACAATTAAATAATTAAATAATTAAAGAATTAAAATCAACTACAAGGAAAACTAGAACTGCGAGCAGTTGTAAACGGGGTCCAAGCCACCTGTCGCCAGTCGCCCCAGCCCCGCTGAGGGCGCTGAAGTCGTCCCGGCTACCGACGTCCCGCCGAATGTCCCCGAAGCGAGGTCTCGACGGGTCGCCCGAAGAGAGGCTTAAATGCGGCGTGTTTGAAAATGGCATTGAAACGAATGGGCTTAGCGACGGCGCTTGAGCTTCGACTACGGCGCGCTTTTGGCCGAATCGCACCAAATTGCTTCAGCTGTCATCGGGCCCCTCGGTGAAGAAGTGACCCAAATTTGGTGTCGATCGAGCTGCGGTAGTGGAGATATAAAATGCATGTAAGTCAATGGGAGTTATTTGATTTATGATGAAGAGCGCCACCGCTTGGCCGATTGGCATCAAATTTGACACAGGCCTTCGGAAGTCAAGCCGCATAAGGTCCCTAAGTTTGGTGTTGATCGGGCATTCTAAACCTTGTTAAAATGTGTGCTGGTTTGAAATCCCATTCATTTCAATGGGGCTTCTGACCGGATTTGAGGTTCGATTACAGCGCCGCCTTTTGGCCGAACTGCACCAAATTGTTATGGTATCATCAGGGCCCCATGGGGAACAAATGACTCAAATTTGGTGTCAATCGGACCGGCGGTTCTGGAGATATAAAATGCATGTATGTGAATGGGAGTTTTTTTCAGATATGATGAAGAGCGCCACCGTTTGGCCGATTGACACGAAATTTGACACAGGCCTTCGGGAGGTCATGTCGCATAAGGTCTCCAAGTTTGGTGTTGATCGGGCACTCCAAACCTTATGAAAATGTGTGCTGGTTTGAAATCCCATTCATTTCAATGGGGCTTCTGACCGGATTTGAGCTTCGATTACAGCGCCACCTTTAGGCCGAATGGCACCAAATTTTTGTGGTGTCATCAGGGGCCCATCAGAAACAATTGACCCAAATTTGGTTAGAATCAGACTTGTGGTTATGGAGATATGAGATGAATGTAAGTCAATGGGAATTTTTTGGGTAGCGCCAACTAGCGGCGAAATAAACCAAATTTTGCAGAGGCCTTCTAGGGGCAGGACAGATAAGGTCCTCAAGTTTTCTGTTGATCGGCCTTTCCAAGCCAGAGTTATGTTATACTCGTGTTTTAGCGCTTTCGCAAATATTTGTTAGCCTGTAATTCGGCCTTTTTTTCTCGAATCAAAATTCCCTCTACAAACTTTCTTCGGCTTGGTCCAGAGATGCTCTGTGCAAAGTTTCGTGTCGATCGGACTAGCGGCGTCGGAGGAGATGATTTCAGCCGGCTTGTCAGTTTTTACGATTTTGCGCGAAAAAGGTAAGGCGGAAATGGGCGTGGCCTACATCACGTGATTCAGCTCAATGACCCGAAAAAGTAGAGATAAGATTTATGAATGTGCGATGTAGTTGGCCTTAGTTATGAAGAAAAATGTATTTTGTTTGAAAATCCCATTGAAATGAATGGGGCATTTGAGCTTCGATTACAGCGCCACCTTTGGCCGATCTGCACCAAATTTTTGTGGTATCATCAGGGCCCCATGGGTAACAATTGACCCAAATTTGGTGTCAATCGGATTTGTGGTTATGGAGATATAAAATGAATGTAAGTCAATGGGATTTTTTGAAAACATTTTTAATTTGCAATAACAGCGCCACCTATGGGCACATTAGGTTCCCCTTGGTGCCTGGCATCAGGGGACCATGCTGAACAATTCGGCACTTGTTTCATGTCAATGTGACTTGTGGTAATAGAGGAACTAATTTTCTGGATTAAAGAGCGCCACCTAAGGGCGAGTTGCACCAAATTTTGCACAGGCCTTCAGGGGGGCGTCCCAAATGAGTGGTCCAAATTTGGTGTTGATCGGCCATTCCAATCCGAAGTTATGCCCTCACTTCGTGCTAGTAGCGTTTTTCGCAAATATTTCTTAGCGTATAATTGCGACATTTTTAGTCGTGATCAAAATTCCCTCTACAAAATTTGTAGAGCTCGGTCCAGAGATTATCCGTGCCAAGTTTCGTGGTCGATCGGACTTGGCGGCTTCGGAGGAGATGATTTTGGCCGGCATGTCAGTTTTTGCGCTGTAGCTCGAAAAAAGTTTAGGCGGAAATGGGCGTGGCCTATACCACGAGATTCAGCTGGATCCCCCGAACAAGTGGATATAAGGTTTTTGATATCCGCCTTCGTAGTCGGGAGTTCCAAGCCCAAACGCGTTGACCTCGCTTACAGCGCCCCCTAGCGGTAGAAGTGTGCGAATTTTTGCGCCTGAGGTACTTGCAGGGCCTTGTACCTAGCCTGTGAGTTTCGCGTCCCTAGCATTTACAGGGTATGCTGCAGTAGTGGAATTAGCGGCGGAAGAAAAAAAAAAATAAAAATCTGAGCGAAAACAATAGGGTTCCCAGCCACTACGTGGTATGGGAACCGCGATGCCTTGCAATCGCGGGTTCCATGCCCACTTCGGGCTTGGACCCCTAATAAGAACAACTAACATGCAATATGTACCCAGTTAATACCGATATTTACAAGGCCAATGTCTGGATGTTCAAACACTTAGTCGTATCAATCCAAACCAGTTCTGTGCATCCAGGACAGTCCCAAATATCCAGACATGTGTATTAGTATAGAGCCAATTTCTATACCGGTATCCAGAACAGCAAGAGTGGGAGGAGAAACGCGCCAGGGAGTGTTAATCCCTCGGATAGCTGTGGCACCTGGCAGCCTCGACAGCAGCATGCACAAGGTTGTGGTTTGGTCCCGCTGGGTTCTCCTGTAATCTACATCCACACTTTGATCTAGTTATAGGCAAAGCGTGGCTTTGTGAAACGTTGAAGCAGTTGTGCCGGAATTGTGTCGAGTCTTCAAAACACATCGATACCGTCTCCACGGTGACACCTATTGGTCATTTTTGATATCGACACATCTTGGTAGGGATTTCTTTGAGACTGATCAGCATTTACAATTCTGAAGTCTTATCAATACATGACCAACAGGATTTCGGAGAAATCACCATACAACAAACAAAGACAGCAGATGGGGACTGCAATAAAAGTGTGTTTAAATAAAACACATCTGTGTGTTCTTTCAGAAGTAATCACTCATTTAACTGACGCTTTTATCAAAAGCTCACAATTGCTGTGTTAGATGGCGCATCTTTGCAGCAACTAAAGTTTAATGTCTTGCTCAGGGACACATGTATTACAGTGGGAATCGAACCTATGGTGTGACACCAGAGGGATGTATCTTAACCACTACCCCATAGAGACAACTGATTCCTTTTCAGAACCAGAATACTTGATCTCCGAGGGTGAATTCTTTGTTGCAGATACTGGCAAGGCATTAAAGATGCCTAATAGGTAGGCCTGAAGTTAGTGAGTAGATAATATAATAAAGTATAGGTTACAAATCTAAGAATGTAATAATATATGATAGCTGAATAAAAGTGAATATCTACAGTAGCCTATTATACAGTAGCTTATTAAGAGAGGTGTAATGATAATTAGGAAAGATATAAGCCCTATAATAATTAATAATTAGTGCTGGTAGTGATGAGGTTTAATGGATTAAAAATCTTTAACTGAGTAAAGCTGAAGTTGTTTCAAGAATGATAAATGAAAAGTGGAACAATGTCTCACATTTGCCATATGTCAAGAATTTTATTCAGAAATATTCAGCTGTTTTGGGGCTGAGTCTGGGTTTTTTCACACAGTAAGTGACATCCCCAGCGTTGGAAAAATTTGGTGACATGGAACGTTTGTTGCTGGCAAAGATAAGTAATTTTTGCAATCATATAGGCCTGCAGGTGCGGATATACTACAGCACGTCGCTCCTGTCAATAAATCAAAGGTGTCCTTGAAACAAATCTGTCAAATTTAATCCTTCTGAGAGTTAAAGGCTGATGTGTGGTTTATTCCAAACACTGTGAATCAAGCATAGAAGCTGCAGGTGTGCCACCTGTAGAAGTAACCTGAGTTTGCCATCTCTATCTGAGGGATCTGAGTGTAACTCTGGGCCTAAGTCTTTTTTCCGGTTTTATCCTGCGACACCTGAGTGTCGGACATTAGGATGTGATTTAAGCTGAGATAGATGTCACCCAGTGTACTATCCTAATCTTTTTTCTCCTTTCTACGTAGGTCACCATATTACATCAATAAAATATATGGTCTTTTTCTCCTCCCTGGCAACGAGTCTGGTTATTGCAATCAAGAGCCACTGACGAACGGGAAGAGCAGCTTAAAAAAATCACTGACACATTTGTAATATACTACTGTGGAAATTGGGATTCAGCCTATCTCCCAAAAGGCAACACTGTCACACTGCTTCCTTTCAAATGTCTTCTTTATCACCTCATTCCTCTGAAAGAATGAAACGTTTCCTTGATCAGCACCAGTTGGTGGCCCTGGTGAGCGAAACTAAATGCTGACACATTGCTGCAAACAGGAAGATCTATGCACATTTTGTGTTGTATAATGACAAATAAACAACCTTGTAAAAGTTAAACTACAGAAGAAAAGATATCTATATCTAAAAGCAACACAGAGAGCCCGAGAGCTTTATTGCATTATATTGTACTATATTTGGAATCATCAGCTGCCACATGAATTTTGTATTTGCCTTTATATGAATAAAGATTAGTAAGACCCTCAAGTTCCCTTGTAACAGCCTCAAGAAAACTGACTTACAGTAATCACTAGTCAGGAGCACATCACAGGTCATAGGATACAGCTGCAAATATGGTTACAGTATAATAAGATAACCATTTGGTGAACCTCTGTTTATATTATTATGATCTACAATTCAGCTGACACAGCCATATACTCATACAGTATTTCAGTTTTGTACATAATTTGACCAATACTTTGATTAATGTAGTCCTCAAGATTGATTTTGATAGATAAAGTATGTGTATTTGTTCAAAAAACTGTAATGACCTTTTGTGCTTTATAATCTTACTGAGTAATTGAATATGTAAGGCCAGGATGAGTCTATAACACTGAATTTGGAAAAGGTTGTTAGGGACTCCATATGGGTCAATATAAGGCTAATGGCCAAAATCTTCTTTGAAATTGCCCGTGTCTGTATAAAACTAAGGGTGGGTTCGTCGAGATGGTGCTGGATTGGGGCCCAGTTTAGAAAATGTTGTCCCAACTCTAATACAAACACAAAATGGTGCACTGACTGGGTTGAGAGGCTCCTCATTTCTGTTGTTCAGTGATACAAGACAAGAAGGCCTACAAGAATGATTCTGCAACATGCAAAACCTTCTTCAGTGACACAGTGATACTTAGGTGACAAAGATAACATGATAATATTAATGCAATAATCCTCAACTTGTGTTTAAAAAACGTGTTGCACAGCATTTCTCTACCCACAGATCAAGACAGTGTGCGATACTCCTTTGTTTTATATGAAATAACTACATCTACAGAGATATTTTATAGAAATATATGCTTATTTTTAGGGCAAACATTATTTTACAAGGCCGTCTGAGGATCATTTTTATTGCCCCCATGTAGAACTTCTTCATTATAATTTTCATCTGTAGTCCCTGGGCAGAGGCAACGTCAAGAAGTGGTTTTCCTAGTTTGGTGTAGAATAACTTGACAAGCCTGAGAACAGCCAGAGTCAGAGTCCTGACCTCAACCACGGCTCAACACCTTTAGGATGAACTAGAGTGGAGATTGCGAGCCAGGCCCTCATGTCCAACATCAGTGTCTGACCTTGCAAATGCTCGTCTGGATGTATGGGCAAAAATTCAAACAGATGAATGTAAACATCTTGTAGAAAGCTGTCCTAGAAGAGTGGAAGTTGTTATAGTGGCAAAGGGGGGACACACTCCATATTAATGCAAATGGATTTTGAATGGGATGTTTTAAAATGAATGTATTGGTGTCCCAGCACTTTTGTCCATATTGTGTATACTGTTTCAACAGTAGCTAACGGGGATGAAAATAAATAAACAAAGATGCTGCCCCTTGTGGAAAATGTAGGTAATAAATATTTTACACATCCAAATGCAACATTTGTCTGTTCACAAGAAACCATCAGTTGTTTTATACATTGTAATGCTTCATCATCAAGTGGTCACATGCTTGTGCTGCATGATCACTTCCTTCGTTTTTTGAAATTCAAGACAGTGATCAGTGATGACTTGGCTTTAAGAGAAACTGATAAGTCATTACCTCTGGTACATTTTACACAATTGGCAGCAACTGAAGAAGAAGGTTTTAAATATTGCAGAATGATCCTTGAAGGCCTTCTTTTCCTTGGTTTTTATACTGAACAATAGAAAAGTGTGAGTAGCCTAGCGTAGTGTACCATGTGTTTGACATTACTCCTGCTGTTTTTATTAATGTGATATTATACATACATTTGTTATCAGAATCAGAAGGAGCTTTATAACCAAGTAGTCTTTAACACATACGAGGAATTTGCTTTGGTGGTAAGGTGCCACATGTAGACAAACATGCAGTTAATATACATAAATGTAGAAATATATAAATATGGAATAGAGAATTGAAGTTATAAAAGAATAATAAAAAGAAAAATAATACTACTATTTGCAGAACATGTGCATTACTGTTGGTTTGTGTTGTGCAGACCTATTGTAACGAAATACAGTATATAAATTGACAATATGAAAATATACAACAACAAAGATTAACAATTAACAACAAATATGTGCAATATGCCAGGTTTGGGCATGATATGAAATGAAATCGTTTTTTACATCCACAGAGACATAGAGATCTATGTCAGCCATATACCATTGTCTCTAGATCTTGTTTATGAGGTTATCTGCAGATGGGATGAAGCTGTTTTTGTGGTGAGAGGTTTTGGTCCTCATGGACTGCAGCCTCCTGCCGGAGGGGAGACTCTGAAATGGTTTTTGTCCAGGATGGGAGGTGTCAGGTGCAATCTTTCCTGCTCGCCTCAGAGTCCTGGAGGCGTACAGGTCGTGAAATTATGGAAAATTGCAGCCAATCACCTTCTCTGCAGAGCGAATGATAAGCTGCAGCCTGCCTTTGTCCCTGGCAGTGGCAGCAGCGTACCAGATGGTGATGGAGGGGGTAAGAATACTAAATGATGGCGGTGTAGAAGTGCACCATCATTGTCTTTTGCAGGCTGAACTTCTTCAACTACTGCAGGAAGTAGATCCACTGCTGGGCCTTTTTTTAGTGAGAGAGGCGATGTTCACCTCCCACTTGAGGTCCTGGGAGATGATGATGCCCAGGAAGTGGAAGGAGTCCACAGTGGCAACGCGGGAGTCACACAGGATGTTGGAGGTAGATGGGGCTGGGCTCTTTATGGGCTCCACTGTCTTGAGCTCCAGACTCTTCTGCCTGCACCAGGTCACCAGATGGTCAATCTCCCAACAGAGATGAGCCCAATGAGGGTGGTGTCATCCACAAACTTTAGTAGCTTGACAGACTGGTGACTGGAGGTGCAGCTGTTAGTGTACAAGGAGAAGAGGGGAAAGTGCATAGCCTTGAGGGGAACCGGTGCTGAGGGTCCTGGAATCAGAGACTTCTTTTCCCAGCTTAACATGCTTTTTCTTGTCTGTCAGGAAGTCAGTCATCCACCTGCAGGTGGAGTCAGGCATGGTCAGGTGGAAGAGCTTGTTTTGCAGCATGGCCGGGATGATGGTGTTGAAAGCAGAGCTGAAGTCCACAAACAGGATCCTGCCATAGGTTCCTGGGGAGTCCAGGTGCTGGAGGATGAAGCGAAGGGCCATGTTTACTGTGTCGTCTCAAGACCTGTTGGCTCTGTAGGTGAACTGCAGGGGGTCCACGAGTGGGTCTGTGATGGATTTAAGGTGGGACAACACAAGGTGTTCAAAGGCCTTCATAACCACAGAGGTCAGGGCGACGGGTCTGAAGTCCTCACGTGGCTCAAGCCCAGAGGTGGAGAGAGGAGTAATAAATATAAATGAAAACTGGGTCTAAAGAAACAGGAAACAGATTATGTGCAAACAAATAGATATTTATTAACAAACATATCTTACAGAGGAACAAAAGAGAGACAAAGAACTAGACTACTTAACAAAAGGTGGTGATAAAGCTTTTAACCAAAACACAGAACCAGCAACTATAAAAACACATTTAACGCCCTCCCTCTTCCAAGGGAGTATGCGAGCCCACAGCTCCGCTAGCCCCAAGCACACAGCTCAACACACAGCTTCACTCCTGCTGCACCCAAGCACACAGGATCGTTAATGAAAGGTACCCAAGTCAAAACGAGCAGCCATGGAGCCCAATTAGCTAGTTACACACTCCTTTTACAATCAAGTACGCGACCACTTAACTCTCTAGTTAACAAATAGCTTTTCCACACAGTTTAAATAATGATCCCTGACGAGCCCCGAACTACCAAGTACATCTGGTTTATGCTTATGTCCCCTTTCCCCTAGTGAGCTGGGACATAACGTAACTGGGGTCTTGTGCGAGATCCTCCTTGGTTTTTTGGGGACAGGGATGATGGTGGAGGCTTTGAAGCAGGCTGGCACATGGCATGACTCCAGTGAGGTGTCAAAGACACCCGAGACTGCTGATCAGCACAGTGCTTCAGGGTAGATGGAGAGACAGAGTCCGGCCCAGCTGCTTTGCGGTGTTTCTGCTTCCTGAATAGATTGTTGACTTCCCCCCCTGAAATGGAGAGAGGAGGGGAGGGGTGGAGCTGTCTAACTTGAGGAGTGGGGGTAGGTGATGGGGGAATAGGGTTAAAGCTGAGCGGAGGAGTCAAGGGGGATGGTGTCCAATTGACTCTCAAAGCGGCAGTAGAACTGGTTCAGCTCATTTGTCAGGCGAGAGTCGTTGATGGAGTGGGGGACTTTGGGTTTGTAGTTAGTGATCTGTCTGAACCCCCTTCAGATAGAAGTGGCGTCGTTTGCAGAGAACTTGTCCTTTAGCCTCTCTGTGTACAGACATTTAGCTTCTTGCACCTCCTTGCTAAACCTGTGCTTTTACGCCCTGCACCCGGCCCAGTCCCTGCTCCTAAATGCCTCCTCGTTTTCCAACCATAAGTGTCTGAGTTTGGCTGTAAACCAGGGTTTGTCATTGTTATAACTCACCCTGGTGCGTGTTGGTGTTCAGGTGTCCTCACAGAAGCTGAAGGTAGGATATCACAGCCTCTGTAAACTTGTCCAGATTGTTGGTAGCAATTCTGAAAACATCCTAGTCAGTGCAGTCCAAACACGCCTAAAGATCCTCTACAGCTTCAGTGGTCCACTTCTTTGATGTCCTCAGTAAAGGTTTACAAAGCTTTAATTTTTGCCTGTAAGCAGGAATCACGAATCAGGTAGATCACAATGTGACCAGTGTCCGAGTGGACCGCGTGTGACGCCATGATAGGCGTTGCTAACTTTGGTGTAAGAGTGATCCAAAGTGTTCTCCTCCCTGGTTGGACACTTTATAAACTGCCTGTATTTGGGGAGTTCTTGGCTGAGGTTTCCTTTGTTAAAGTCACAGAGAACAATAATAAGGGAGTCCGGGTTTGTCTGCTCGACACAGTATCCGGTCGGCCACAGTGCGCTGTGCGTCCTGAACGTTGGTCTGGGACAGAATGAAGCAAACTCATGGAGGGAATAAAACGGTTTACAGGTAACGATAAAAAATTCTAGATTAGGAGAATAGTGCTGCTGAATCGCCGTCACAGATTTTTGAAGGCACTGTAGCAGAAATTCACCCACATTATATGTGCCCAAATACCAAGAGGTTGGGCCACTACATAAACGTATGAAAATACCTGTTCATAATATTTATCTCATATAAAAAGAAAAATCAAAAACAAGTTCCTAAAAAGGCTGCAACAGGATGGTTGACTATCAGGCAGACTGGCTACAACCTTGGTAGACACCAAAGAGAGAGCTTATCAAATAAAGACTTGAAATATCTCACTTTTCATGTAATGAAAAGCAAATATATATATATGCTTTATTACCACCTTTTGTTAAGCTAGTTTAGGTTGCAGCTGGTATTTGTTGTGTTAATTATTAAAACAGCAGGAGTAATAGAAAACACAAACACAAAATACAAGGAGAGAAGGCATTTAAGGTCATGATTCTGTAATACGCATGGCCTTCTTCCATGACACAGTGACATTTATGTGACAGAGATAGCGCGATAGTTCTGATGCAATAAATCCGCAACTTCTGTTTTGAATTTGTGTGTTGCATTGCACTTCTCTACCCATAGAGTCAGGGTAGCTACATTGAATTACCATTAAATGTAAGGAACAGGGTGTGATACTTCTTTCTTTATCCAAAATAACAACTCTTATTTTCAGACAAACATCATTATTTTACAAGGCAGTCATCTGAGGGTTATTTTTATTGCCCCCATGTAGAACTGGTTCATTGCAGTAAACGGTAACCATGTTTTTTGACAGTAAAAGCACACTGTATATCTGCAATAAGATTAAGATTAAGATTGTATTTATTTACAAACAGGGCTTGAAGTGGAAAAATATAGGTGCCAGTACTCTCCATTCACATGTTGGTGTGTGTGTCAGCTGGTACCCCTGGGGAATGTGTTTCTCTCAGGAAGAGGCAGCTAGAAGGAGCATGTATTGGCACAACAACTTGGCTCTGTCCAATGCAGATGCAATTTCCACAACCTGGACGAGTAGGCCGAGCTAGTATAAATTAGATTATTATTAAATATTATAATATTAAATATTTAATATTAATTTAATGATTTTATGTCTTTATTTATAGCTTTATTTGGATAGTGAGTATTTATAAAATTTAAACAGTTTATAAGTTGAAATTTAACAATTCAACTGATTCCCAAATAAAACCATTTTCTTACAATACTCCACTGCGACAACCCATAAGTTCAACATTTCAAAAGTTTTCTGTAGCATGTCAACCTTTATTTTAATTTCCTGCACCATACAGGCTGTGATTGGTCCATTCATTAAAAGTGATCTTGATGACTTGCACGCCTGAAACATGGCCATAACTCTTAAAGATGTGAAACTGATGGAAAGAACTATTGGTAACTATTGGTAACAACACAGATGTGTGTTGCTTTATTGATCACTTTAGACCTCTTAGAGTTGATATATTTATATACAGCTATCTATTGTACTGGACAGGTTTTGCTTTATTGTGTTTTTTCATCTCAGTGTTTATCATTAGTATTTTGTTTTACAATGTGAATGTTTTCATTCATGTAGTAGTATTAGTAATATCAATTATATGTAGTAGTAAGTATTGTAAATATATTGTGTGTATGTTTATACATTAATATTGTAACAGCAGTAGCTAATGGGGGTCTTAATAAAGAAATGGAACTGCTTACCCTTGTGGAAAATGTACCAGACTCAACGATATATGAAGGTTATTGGATGAAAAATACCGGACAAAGACAACGTTCAGTGATGACTTGGCATTATCAGAAACTGACACAAGAAAATTGATGTGATAAAGATAAAATGACAACTCTGATGAAATAATTACTCAACTTCTCTTAACCCTTGCGTGGTGTTTCAGTCAGTGGGTGAAAGGCAAGTTTTGGCGAGGGATGGAAGGAGATGGCCCAAACCTGTTTGTGTTTATACTTTGGCCTTCTTATCCTTGCTGGAGTTTTCAGATCCGGCGAGTACCGACCCACTTAAGCACCGATTACACAAAAAGTGGAGAAGCCAAACATGGCCGTAACTCCTTAAGATGTGAAATTGATGGAAAAAAACACTAATGAAGTGATGTGTGTTGCTTTATTGATCACTTTATGTGTAGAGCTATCTACTAGGTTTTGATTTATTGTGTTTTTTCATCTCAACGTTTGTCATTAGCATTGTTCAGTATTTTGCTTTATAATCTGTGTATTAATCAGGTATTATGTGATGTGTGTTGATGTTTTTATTGTGATGTGTGTTGATGTTTTTATTGTGACGTGTTATTTGCTAATATAGTATTGTAAATACATTGTATGTGTGTATGTATGTGAGAGATGGGAACTCGAGCTTGAGACTCGGACTCGAGTCCGACTTGAGCTTGCTGTGATAACGTAATCATTTACGACCCGGTGTCTGCCATTATGTTAATTATTAACAGTGGCTGCAAACAGATTACAGCTTTATTATTGATCATGTAACGTTACAGTTTTATTTAGTTAAAACGTTACACTGAGTTTGGTCCGTCCGACCCCTGCTCCTCGCACCAAGGACCTTAGCCCAGCAGTCCCGTCCCTGATTCCCCCTGCTGCTGTCTCGCTGCCCGCCTTCAGCCCAACCCCCCGGCCTCTGGAGAGGTCTCGTCGTGCTCCCCAGACTTTGGGGAGATCTCGACCTCGTCCCCGTCGCCCCTTAGCCCGGCTTCCAGAGAGGTCTCTCCCTCTTCTCCGCTGGCCTCGTGGATGGCCTCCTGAGACCTCCGGTCCTCGCCGTCAACCCTCTGCTCGGCCCCCAGTGGATCTTAGCTCAGGCTCTCCACCTACTGACCACCCTGGTTTCCTCTCTGCCCTGTCCCTGGGACGTCCGCCCGAGGTTCCTTATTCTCTCTCTGCCCTGCCTGATCTTTCTCAGCCCTGTCCCATTCCCTGAAACTTCTGTGTCTCACTTTGTTTTGGACCCTAGACCCCCGCCAGCTGGATCCTAGTGCAACTCCCCCCCGACAATCGTCTGCTGAGTCCTTCCCGGCCAACTGGAAAGCTCGCCTGAAGGCAGCCGTTGTGGAGGGGACCCAAGCCCGCATTAATGCACGGGCTTACTGGGGCTGAAGCCCCAGGGCCTATAAAGACAAGGGGCCTATGATAAGCCAATAAAAAAATTACATTGTTTTGTAGTTTGTTGAATTTTCTGTCAATCATGTTTTTCGCTGCTGATTGATTCAATTTACACGTGACCCACGTGGGAAGCATGATATAACAGCCTATCAGAATGTAGAGAAACAGTTGTCGAATGCGTCGTCTTCCCTAGTGGTCTATTCAAATCTATGCTAGTCACTGAAGCTAGTGGCTGGTCAGCGCACGCTGTTGCAACCAAAGCCCTGTGTCAGAATTACGCTGGTATCCAGCAGTCATTACTGAACGTTGATGATGATGAGCACCAGAATTTGAGCTCTAGAGAGGAAGCCAGGGTACTGCACAAAAAACATGAACAAACTGGAAATTGCCCATTCTTCAACGTTTCCAGGGCGTAAGCACAGCACTGCAAGCAGTGGAGTTGGACATGTGCAATGCTGTGGATCTGGTGCGCTGGACCGAAGATACCAGTCATATAATGACGTGTGTGAAAACTTTGGATTTTTAAACAGATTGAACTCAAACCCGACCCGAGCCCGTGCACGTTGTGTCCGAGACCGGCCCGACCCGACACATTAACTGTAATTATGAGCCCGAGCCCGATTTAAACCCGACCATTTTTAAAACATTACGTAGGCGTTATAACCGGGGGCGTCGCTAGAGCTTAGATTCTCTGCCCGAGTCCGAGCCCGACCCGACCCGACCCGACCCGAACAAAGTGGCGGGAAATTTCGGCCCGGGCCCGCGGGTCGGGTCGGGTTCGGACTCGGGCAGAGAATCTAAGCTGTCCCACCAAGACATCCGCTCAGAAGCGGAGAGCCTGCAAAAGAAATACCACTGTGACTTGGAAGCAGACTGTGGAGGAAGCGGTGCAGTTCAGGGAGTTACAGAAAGTATTAAGAAGTAGAAAACTCCATACAGTGTTTCCCAACACAGATATAGCTTTACGGCTATTTCTGACCATGCCAGTGACAAACGTGAGTGGAGAGCGTTCCTTCTCTAAACTGGCATTGGTGAAAAATAAGACTACGATCAAGCATGCAGCAAGACAGAGACAGCAACCTCACGTGAGCTGGATTTTACTGACATTATCACGGCTTTTTCTACAAAGAAGACAAGACGAAAGCACTTCTAAAAAGTTAAAAAAAATAAAAAAAAAAGCTCTATTTATTGCTTTCCAGTATATAGCCTGTGCTGTGGAGGTTTTACGTCGCTTCTTGTTGTGGATTTGTTTTTTATGGAATACTGTCTTCGTAATAACTCCCCGAGAGAAACTTATTTCTGCTTTTGTTGTATGTAGACAAACGTGGTCATTAGACTTTTTTATTATTATTGTGGGCCTACAAAACCTCTCAGCCCCAGGGCCTAACGGCAGGTTAATGCGGGCCTGAGGGGACCCTGTTGTCGTGGCAGCCCGGCTGACGGTGAGTGTCCTGTTTATTTCTCTTTCTGCTTGTGATTCTGTTTCCCCCTGGTGTATTCCTGTACTCTGCCTGCCTCCCTGTGTCTTCTCCCCTGCGTGTGTTCTCCCTCTCTCTCCTCCCCCGCTCCTGAGCCCAGTCAACGACCCGCATGTGCACCTCGTCAGCCACCTCCTGCCTGCCAGACCTTCCATCAATCAGCCTCATCCCTAACAATACTTCTACCCCGGTTCTCCATTCAACCCCTGCTTGATCGCCGTTGCTCCATACCCGTATTCTGCATCTTTTCTATTCCCCTGTGCTTTGTCTTTGCTGTGTCTGACCTTGTCTGTCTGTCTGTCTCCCCTCCAGGTCCACTCACCTCCATCCTCCGCTCCGCCAGCTGGGCTCGCCACCCTGCCCTCTCCCATCTGACCACTTCCACGGCGTCCTCCCGGCTCCTCCCCGTGCCTCCTTGCTTCCTCGGTCCCCAGTGCCCCCAGCTTCCTTGTCCCAGTCTCCTCGGTTCCCCATGCCCGTGTTTCCCCGGCGTCCGCTGCTCCCTCACCTCCACTCCCTCAACCCCGTATCCCCTTCAATAAAGCCTGTTCTCCTCTCTGTCCCCACACCATACCGTAACAGAATTGAAATAGAAGAAACCATTTTGTATTGTCCAAAAACTGATTACAGAATTATATCCGATTATATTTTGAATTTTCACCTTAATTTAGTTTCCCTTCAAATAAATAGACATTTGCTCCATAACCTGGTGCAGAAAATGTGTTCAGAATGCAGGAAATTAAGTAGAGTATGTGCAAAGTGCTTAATATTTACCAGTTTCATCATGTGGTTGAGGATAATGCAGGGGGAATAGAGAAAAAAATATTGATGTATAATGATTTCGTAGCAGTTTGTTTGTGCATGGGAATATTTGACGTAAAAAAAAATACTTATGCAATCAAATTAATTTTTTTGCAAATATTTACACTTAACCCATCGTTGCTCCAGAGGCGTGCGACCTCTGACATGTATAGCAATTGTAAGTCACTTTGGATAAAAGCGTCAGCTAAAAAAAAAAAAAATTAATAAATAAATGACGTGAGAGTAAAGGACATTGCAATTCAAAAAATCCTTTTCATGCCACAAGCTGGCAGCTGGCAGCCAAAATGATCACCAGATCAAAAAAAAGTTGAGAACAATGTACAAAAATGCCAGATGAGGGCATAAGGGTTCAACTGTAAATTGCGTTTTCACTCATTATAGGGCTGTTTGAATGACTTACAGCTGATTTTTTAAAAATATATTTGGCTCTGCTGCAGGCAGCACATATGAGCTATATGTGTTATCTGCACCAGCATAACTTTCGTCAACTGCAGATTGCCTATTACGTTTATTATCATATAATTTGCATGTATCCACACAAATGCATAAAGGCACTTTACAAGAAGAGAGCACAGCAGTATATAATTCTGAAGTTTGACCTATCCATATTTCCTAAATAATCATAATTGATAACTTTCTGGTTCCTGAGAATTCTGTATGGGGAAAAAAGTGCATGTTTTTGTTTTTTTGTACTCAGTTCCCTGTTTTTAAGAGATGACGAGATAAGTATCTGTATTTAAGGGCTGGTGTTTCTCTTTATCCGTGTTTCCACATCAGACAGCTGAAGCTACAGACGCTGAGAAGGAAGAAGAGAAGGTAATTCTGCAGCTACAAACTTTGACTTACTGGACAGACAGTCAGCATGTGTTGCCTGTCTCCTACAGAAGTATCAGTAACACGTCTGTCTCTCTGTTTCAAAGGTTATCATCCTTTTCAGCATCATCTCCATCATGAAGATGCTGATTGTGGCGGCACTTGTTTGTGCCATGATGGCTCTGACTCGAGCTGCTGGTCAGTTTTATGAACAGATGAATGTTACAGATGAATGTGTTGTACAACAACAATCCAGGTCAATAACTGCTGTGTCAAACTTTCTAGCTCTTCCAGAGGCAGAACCTGAAAATGGCCAACCAGGTCAGTGTGCTTTGTTCTGATGCTCTGCTGATGACTTCACCTACATGTTGTGAAAATTAAAAGCATTGGCTGATAAAAGCGCTGTGCCCAAAGCTTATTTAACTTATGTTATGTTATGTTATGTTTGCCGTGTTACACAAGGTACAAGGTAAATTTATTATCATATTACTACAGGGGAGATGCAGTCTGTAGTTCCATTTAGGCTACAAAGCCAACAATATACATTATGCTTTTTATATATTATATTTGTCAGTGTGGTATGCTATGTTATGTTATATGGTGTTATATTGTGTGATTTTGTGATACATTGAGTTATGTAAGTGTGTTACACTGGTTTATGTTTTATTACTAGAGGTGGGCATAGATTAATTTTTTAAATCTAGATTAATCTAGATTAATTTTGAAATTAATCTAGATTAATCTAGATTAAAATGTCGCATTTGAATTCTGCCGAAGGCATTCAGAATATGTGTGCCAACGGGTTTCAAGCCAGGTTTCAAGCCATCAATGGTGATAAATTGATTTGAAGTATATATTTTATGAACGTTTAGAGTCTTTAATATTTTAATACACTTAGTAGGCTAGAAGGACCATTCCTTGACATTCATATATACATGGTGATAAAGCTGTTTGATCAGTGAGCACAGCAAAGTGTCTGAGAAGGACCTAAAGAGGTGGATGCATAATTCGGCAGATCAGATTTTGTAGGCTCCCTGCCGAGATTTGCATCCACCTCTTTTCTCAGCATAGATGACCGTTAGCACCCGCGAGGTGCATGCGATTCTCGGCAGGCAGGCAGAATTCGGCACAACACCGGCGGCTTCAGAAATGTTCGTACACAAAGTGCTGTTCAACAGCTGTCTGTGGACATGTTGCTACAGTTAGTGTGAGTAAATACCGCACAATGCGTTTTTTAATCAACCGGCGTATCAAAAAATAACCTGGCTAGTTGTAAACGAACAGCTGGCCGACCGAGGTTGTAACTGGAACGCCGTCAACTCGGGTGTGACGTCATTCCCAGCTCCGACCTCCAAGGTAAATGGAACGCAGCAACAGCTGCATCCATGTTAGCACGTCACGTTTGATGTGGTAATTTCACAGTAGGCAGACACACAGCTTCGAAGACTTGTTCTCGCCCCCTACAGTGCGATTCGGTATACATATGCGCTAAAATATCAAGGTGAAAGTCATCACAGCTTGCGTAGTATAGACCCAGCTCCCAACCCAACTTTGAGAATAGATTAACGGCGATATTTTTTTTGTCGCCCGATAAGAGTCTCACGTTAACGCAGCCGTCAACGCCGATAACGGCCCACCACTACATTATGTCATGTTGTTTTATGTTGTTGTTATACTGCCATGTAATCAAAATAAATGTATTTAATATGGTTGAATAATTCTACATATAGAGATTTTAGCTGGAGACTCCACATTATTTACCAAATCCTATTTGTTCTCAGCAAAGAGTCACCTGGTCAAGAGGGCCACAGTTTGTTCTGGTCGCTGGTCTCAGATCAATGGTCGCTGTTTCCTCTTCGTTCCAAGACCCATGAATTGGGCCCAGGCTGAGGTATAAGATTATTTGGATTTGATGCAGAGTTCTTTTAAGTTGAGCTTGTTCTGTTTGTATGGACTTCCTCATTTGGTAACTTTGCATCATGGGTCCTCTTATGTTGTTTTTTACTAAACTTTAAATGTGTCTGTTTGTCACCACTGCAGAGAAACTGTCAGTCCTTAGGTGCAAACCTTGCATCCGTACGTGGAGCTGAGGAGTATCATCAGATTCAAAGGCTGATAGCCGATAATACTCATCAGAATACACAGGCATGGCTTGGAGCCACGGACGCTGCGCAGGTATATGGAAATGCTCTGTATTTGTATAGTGCCGGTGAAACAGCCACCAGGGGCAAGTCGGCGTTCAGTGTCTTGCCCAAGGACACTTTGACACGCAGCCTGCAGGAGCCGGGGATTGAACCACCGATCTTTCAATTAACAGACAACGCGCTCCATTTCCTGCAACATGGCCGCACTGTCATATCATTTATTATTAAAAAATGTCACATTTGCTATAGGTGAAGGTTCATTCTTGACCTTGGAAATCAGTTTACGTCCATTTGATGAGGAAGGCCATGAGATGTGACCTCCTCACAATGCAAACTTTGCCACTCTATAACAACGTCACCTGACTTTCTGTTACTTAAACAAAAAACAGACCATCTTTGGTCTCTTGGCTTAATGACTGATGCTGTTGTTCCTCTTGGAAGGGCATAAAAAATACATTGCATTGTATTTGTACAATACATTGTCAAAGTGTGGTCTTAATAGTATAAGGTTTTTACAGTGTTTATTTTAGTTTATATTGTTATTGTTGTTGTTCATGTATTAAGTCTAATTAACTGACTCTAATTTTCTAGGAGGGTGTTTGGCTGTGGAATGATGGTACAACTTTCGCCTTTTCATACTGGTGCAGGGGAGAGCCAAATAACGATTGGTATCAGCACTGTTTACAAATGAATTATGGAGGTAAATAATAAAACCCACTATTTTGCATGAGCTCAGTTCATAAATGAACCCATCGTTTCTTCAGCACACAGCTCTGCCATGGCTGAAAAGCCTCTCCATTTATTATTTTAATGAGACAATATATTTAGTTTTACTCTCCAGCTGCATGAAATTATACATTCTGCTTAACAGTTATGTCTTTATCATACACGCAGGTGACAAATGCTGGGATGATACAAGGTGTCACTACCACCTTCCATCTGTCTGTGTTAAGAAATCCTTCCAATTGCTGGCCTGACACAGAGGCATAAAGTACCTGGAAAACTCATCTCTCTTTAAGCCATCAGTCTCATATGTACCCTGAAGGCTCTATATCTCATATCTTTATTTTCATTTCTATCGCTGTAACGCAACTTAAGGAACGAAGCGACAAGTGAATTAAGAAGATCTGGATCGTCTTTGAGGCTTTGAGCCTTTCATAGGACAGACTGAATATGTTGTGAAAAGAATGCTTTTAGCACAAACTTATTCTGCAGAGTGAACTGTTCTTTCTTGTCTTACACAAATTAAAATTCTCAAGCATTGAAACAGGTTGGTGTGTGAGTTTGTTTTAGACCTGATTTTTTTAAGGGTTAAAATTCGCTGTTCTTCAGTCAAATGTCTTCTTTATCACCTCCTTCCTCTGAAAGAATGAAATGTTTCCTTGATTGGACCAGTTGGTGGCTCTGGTGAGCCAAACTCAATGCTGACACATTGCTGCAAACAGGAAGATCTATGCACATTTAGGGTGATGTAGCATTCATTTTATTTCTCTATTGTGGCGTACATCTTGACCTGAAGGTAAATAAATTAGGATTTCGAGGGATAGAAATTTCAATAACTAATCTAAAAACCTGTGTCAAATAGTATTCAGTGTTATCTTTAAATAAAATCCAAAGTGCCGGTGTTCTGACAATTTATGCTTCATTACTGAAAAATTCTACTTTAATGCAAATTGCTAACATCTAACCTTACCCCTAGCCAATATGCATGCAAAGAACTGCCAAGTAGCACATCTCCATAGGTAGCACATGGACAGAACACCAACATGTGTCCTGCAGTCGTGCCCAAAATAAACATATATATTTTAAAATCAGCTGTAGGTCATTCTAGATGGGAGATAAAGAACATAAACAGGTTAAAGTTTGAGTTGCAGCTGGTATTTTTAAAGTGGTTAAATTAATATAATATTAATACAAGTATATGCAAAAGAGTTAGATTTAATTTTAGTAATTTTAGATTTGTTAAACAAACACTCAACTTTGAATCTGTTTTGATTGCCACGATTATTTCACGAGGTATCACAAGAGGGGACTGTGTCATTCCCACACGAAAAAGTGCTTTAGTCTGTCAGCGTTCTCTGTAACAGCATCTAAAGAATGTAATCTATTGCCAGCGCAGGTAAGACAAGGAAATACTTGTCTTATATGGAATAAAAACAGCAGTAAAACACCAAATGGTGCACTGACTGGGTTGAGAGGCTCCTCAACCCAGTCAGAGCTGTCAAATGTAAATATATTCAATACAGATCAAAATGTAATAGTTTTTTAAAGGGCTGCAGGCTGTAAGTCAGAGGAAAAGGCTCAGAATTTTACCAATATTCTACTTATTTTAAGGCACAAGGCTTTTATTTAGTTACTTTCATAATCCAAGTTCAAGTGCAAAGATTTTAGACAAATTACATAGAAAAGATCAGACCTCTCGTGAAACTTTTCTCCCCAAACAGAACGAAGTGAACAGAGCACCTTGTTTATAGCGTTGAAGTAACGTTAGCTGTCGGCGTGCCGTGCCGAAAAGTGATCGTCTGCCGAAAAATAATTACCGTCCGCTGAAGCTGTATTACCCAGTGTCTTTAATCACTTTCTGGCAAGTGAAATAGCCTACTGCATTTTATGTCTTGTATGGGCCATTTAAAGGTATTTTGAAAGGTTCAAAAGTACAAGGTGAGCTGTAATCTGTCAAATATAAGTCTTCTGAATGAAATCAAATAATTTCAGGGCAGAAATAACCTTTCAGTCAACAACAAAAGGCTTCAATCACTTTCTGGCAAAGTGAAATACTGCATTTTATGAGTTGTATTGGCCATTTAAAGGTATTTTAACAGGTAAAAAGCACGTCTGGATTGGTTGGTAGGCCTACACAGCAAATAAAATAATGCAGAGTCATAATTATAATTGCAAATTTGTCTTCATTTTATATCTAAGTTTGCAGTAAGTCCTGTTAATTTGGCTACAGCCCATTTTCCAAATTTAAAGAAGATATTACACGTAGGCGTACCGGTAATCATTTTTCGGCAGACAATCACTTTTCGGCACACCGGCAACTGATGTTACTTCTATAGGCGACATATGGGGTGCCAAATGTAAAATTTCAGATAAAATTCTATAGCTGATACATTTTGATTATTTAGCTCACTTTTCTCACATTTAGCTCACTTTTCTCACATTTAAAACAGAAATTCATGATAAACAAGCTCTTATATGCAATTGTCAACAATATGTTTATAAAGTAAAATAAATAGTTAAATGTTAAATCTAAATGTTAAATGTTAAATCTAAATGTTAAATCTATATCTAAATGTTAAATGTTAAATCTAAATGTTAAATATATATCTAAATGTTAAATTTATATCTAAATGCTAAATCTATATCTAAATGCTAAATCTATATCTAAATACTAAATCTATATCTAAATGTTAAATCCATATCTAAATGCTAAATCTATATCTAAATGCTAAATGTTAAATCTAAATGTTAAATCTATATCTAAATGTTAAATCTATATCTAAATGTTAAATGTTAAATCTAAATGTTAAATCTATATCTAAATGTTAAATTTATATCTAAATGCTAAATCTATATCTAAATGTTAAATGTTAAATCTAAATGTTAAATCTATATCTAAATGTTAAATCTATATCTAAATGTTAAATCCATATCTAAATGCTAAATCTATATCTAAATGTTAAATCCATATCTAAATGTTAAATCCATATCTAAATGCTAAATCTATATCTAAATGCTAAATGTTAAATCTAAATGTTAAATCTATATCTAAATGTTAAATCTATATCTAAATGTTAAATGTTAAATCTAAATGCTAAATCTATATCTAAATGCTAAATGCTAAATCTAAATGTTAAATCTAAATCTAAATGTTAAATCTATATCTAAATGTTAAATGTTAAATCTAAATGTTAAATCTATATCTAAATGTTAAATGTTAAATCTAAATGTTAAATCTAAATCTAAATGTTAAATGTTAAATCTAAATGTTTCAGAAATATGCAAATTGACTCAGCCTCTATCGGGTTCTCACCCACACCACTGACCTTGGATCAGCCATGAGATCAGGGGACACTGTAAATATGCCGCACTGAGAAACAGTTTAATCCAGTAGATGGCGGTAATGCAACATTTCCTAATGCCAACCACCATAACAACCGCCACTCCCCCCCTTCCCCAAAGAAGAAAACGAAGATGATGGTGATGCCAGAGGAAAATGTCTGACGTTACTCCACTGTTAGGAGAGATTGAGCTGGCGGTTGTGGCAGGTGTGCGGACTGCCCTCCAGAGTGTAGTTCCACCGGTAACGTTGCCAGCCATACCATTAACGGTAAGTTCGGGTTTCATTTTAACTTATTAATGCATGCTGGACGGAGTTACTTTTAGCTAATGTACCTAGCCAGGTAACGTGTGAGTCAAATGCAAGCTAAGCGTCAAGGTCTTTGTGATGCACTTCTGTAGCTGTGATTCAGAGGTAACGTTAAGGTAACCTTCAAAGTTACCCATAAGCTGGTTAGCTACAAAACTATCAAGTGTATGAAGCCTAGTATTTTGTGCTGTGGTTAATATGTGGGTAACGTTCCTGGAGAGCTAACGTTAGCTCGCTAAGCTTGCTCGCTAACGCTACATTAAGTTGCGGGGGCTTTGCCGCCGTATCTGACATTATACGGGCTCATGTTTCAGGCGACCACACCACAGAGTAACCTCAACCCACTGGCACCTCCAGCTCTGCCCACATTCACATCACTGAGACCAGTAAGTGAAGTTGTGATGTTTAAGAAGTTAACATTTATGCTGTCCTAAGTTAACTCGAGAAACGTTAACTCAAAAAGAAACAAGTTAACTCGAGAGTTGTTGTTCTGCTGTTGGCCGTCTTGATCTTTCATTGTAACGTTACACCAGTTGTTTTTTTTTTATAGTAACGTGTTATTGCTTATGCTGTGACGCAGTAATATCATGTAGTAACGTTAATAATATTTCGTTATGTTACAGTCTCAGTAGTGAGCGGTACAACGTCTTTAACCCGAAATTAAGTGGTGGTGGGGGGGGCTCCTTACATGCTTGCTAATAACATTTTTAAGCTGGGTCTCTGACATTGACAGTGTTGTGCTGGATTTGTGCAGGTGTTCATGAGGGATAGGGAAGAGAGAGAGAGGGGCGGGTGAGTGAGAAATGTGCTCTGCAATCAAATACGATTTTAAATAGTCTAAATAAAAAAAGAAAATCAGTCTGTGGCAGTCAGCGTTGATATTGTGGCCCCCGCAAATAAATGAGCATATGGGAAACACTGTGTCTATGAGGGACAGGGGCCTTGTTTTTGAGGCCGGGCATTAGCATTATGTCATCTGCTATAGCTAATGTAGTTATTTTTTTTACATTTGCCTAGACTTTATGAAAGAATCAATGATAGAACAATGTCTGTTATTATTGAATTTCAACATTGGCCAAAATGGGCATTTGTAAATTGGAATCTTAAACGTAACTTGGCTGGCATATAATGTTTGAATCATGTGAATGGCAAAATGATTGGAGTGCCTTCACAACACTAAATGTCAGCCTATATGCAGTTCTTTACAGCTTCTCTGTCACACGGTCCGTATGTGGCTCATTTAGAAAAATCTCTATTTTTGTTTTTTCTTTTTAATAGGTTCCTCTGCCATCAATCCCTCGGCGTGGCGTGGCTCGGTCAGGATACTTGAACCGAAGACATATCAAAACATACACCAAGGAAGTTGTGTGTTTGCCTTTTTCACCGGAGGAAACAGTATTCATTATACCTAGAGGAGAAACTCGGACTAGGTTAGCTCAGGCTGGCCTAGTTGGAAAAATTTCATTTTCCACAGATTGGTCTGAAGACCAACTAAGAACTGAAATAACAGCAATCTTTAAAGGAGCATTTGGGTTATCAGAGCACCAGTCATTTCCATTTAAGTTTTGAGCACCATCAAGGGGTGTAAAAACTTATGAAACCAAAGGTCACCTCCAATTTTCCATGGGGTGGTAAAGAAGTTGCCTCCGTATGTTCCAGCACTTGTCTGTACATCATGGCTGAAATGGAAATTCCAGCACAGGTGAGAAGGTTATTGCATTACATTGTTTAGTTGATTCAGATTTGGTGAGACTGCCGTTTTAGTCTAAATAGTTGACTGCCCGTCTATTAAACTAAAATCCCACAGTAGTCCACAGCTTTTCAGCTCCTACATTTCCTCAGACCTTAGGCAGCATCTCCTAGACCCACGATCTACCACTGCACACGGGACAGAACACATCTATAACATGATGATCCAGTGACAAGTTAGCCTGTATGCAATCACGGATACCCCCACCAAACCCTCGTCCACCACAGTCCGCTACTCCCTTCTGCTAGCTAGATGCCCCACACTTAGAAAATGTGTGATTTGTCATTCAGATAAAATTATGTGTCATATTGTAAAATATTTTGCTTTGTAATTTGCTGTTTAAGTTGCCTGTTTAACATAAGAGTTCACATCTTTCTTTTATGCAGAATGGATGTGTGGAACTTTCTGATGACAGTGATTTGAAAGCCCGGCTGTGCAACGAAGTAGAGGTGGGTAAAAACAACACACATGACGCACCACATCTTTGTGAAAATAAATAACACTGATCTGCATTTTTGTTTAAATTTTAAATTGGTGATTTCTTGTTTATGGTTAATATCTAGAATTACTGAATACATTTTTTCATATAGTCTGCCAGAGAGATGCACCGTCCACATCCCAGAGAGAACACTGTGAGAGGCAAGAGGGTTTTGAAACCAGTGCTCCGTCTGACAATGTGATGGAATTACAAGGACAGGAAGGGCCACATGATGCAGTTCGCTTTGCAGATTTCATGTACAATTATTTGTTATGGTTTTCCTAACATTTACATTACAATTTGTGTTGATTAATTTTGTTAGGGAATTAATCTTTTATCCTCTTGTGTCTACTATCTAGTCCTATTGATATTGAAGAAGATGAAGCTATTCAGGAGGCCATCAGACGCAGTATTATGGAAGAGTCTGTGGAGTCCTTACGTGATTCAAGGTATGTTTAACTAGTAGTGTTGCACCATTCACACAAAGACTATATCAGTGTGGCCTGTGTTGTATAGTTATGATCTACTTTTTTTTTAAAAAGGTTTTCAAAAACTTTGAGCAAAGAGGAAATTACTGGAATTGTAAAAGCACACAGTGAGAAGGTTGTCACAACAGCATACAGACCCATCTACATCAGCCGAGCAAATGTGTGGACAACTGCCCTTCGACAGTTTAGTAGACGCAGATTCGCTGAGAGCACCGATGTGCTGTATGTCACCTTTGCTAGTGATGAAGACACCAATGAAGATGCAGAAGACCTCGGAGGGCCCAGGCGGGAATTCTTCCGTCTACTTGTAAAAGCTATCTATAGAGAGAGTGGAGGATTTGAAGGTAATCTTTTTTTGCATAAATGTTTGGTACTAGGGCTGTCCCCGACTAACAATTTACATAGTCGAATCAGAATCGTCAAGTCCTGCCTGTAGTCGAATCATGTGGCAGCGATTACGAACGACGAGGGGAGGGTTTACACACGGTAGCTCTGCTTTAATCTTGAGAAGCTGCAGAGCTGCAGTCTCTATTCATTCAACTTACACTGTAAATTTCCAGCTAAACTGGGGCTTTTTGAAGACCCTTTTGTCTCTCTTTCTCTCGCCTGTCATTCACTGGTCTTGTGCAGAGTTTTGCGTGCATTCTGTGCTGCCGACAACTGCATGCACGTTTCAAGTAGCCAGTTATTTAAAAATGATAAATTATTCTTTGTGTGGCTCTGTAACATTGTCAAATTATCCGAAAGTTCCGCGAGGTGCGAACAACTTGGCACTACACCAGTGAAGCCAGGGCTCGTTCTCGTCAGCAAGTGTTCCTCTTGCACCACACACACACTATGACTACACATGCGCCGACAAACCAGGGTTAGGGTTACTATTTTGGATTTATTTATGCACTTTAAAAACATTTATTGAAAGTTTTATTTTTACATGTTTATTTACAGCATTAAACGTTGAAATATTTATTGTGATAGGCTGAATATTAACTTATTGAGAGAAAACTGGTAGTTCTGTGTAAAATCACACATTGAGCACCCGCCAAAATGGCATGATCCTTGTTTCACTGTGAAGCATCGACTGTGAGATTGACAGTCGAATCAGGCTCTGCCCATCGAATCTTCAACTATTGGGGGTCAGCCCTATTTTGTACCAAATGTTAATTTACTACTGTACTGTTAAAATGCTTTGTCTTAAATAATGGGTAAATTGCCCCCTAAAATTTGGAACACAAATACATAAGTAACTAATTTGATAAGTCTCAGATATTACATTTTGGTGTAATGATGTATGTATGTATGCTGTATGATTATTTTTGTACAAGCAGAATATTTTTTTTTGTTTGCTTTTTTTCCTTTTCCCCCTAGAGTCTCCAAATGGATTCATTCCAAGAATGAACATTTCTCATGTACAGAATGGAGTGTACCACACTATTGGACAAATGATGTCTACCATCATAGTCCAGGGTGGTGAGCCTCCAGCCCTACTTTCTCCTCTTGTAGTGGACTACCTTCTCACAGGACACATCTTACAGGTGAATGTCACTCCAGATGATGTAGCTGACAGGGAACTGAGAGAAACCCTGAAGAAGGTATGATATGAGCAGATTTTCTTGGCTTCAGCCCCAATTTCTGAGGCATTTATTTTAACTAGTTATGCTTATGTTTCCATTATGCACCTTGAGGTTGATGAAGCAGCAACCAAGGATGAGCTGGAGAAAGCAGTGGAATGCTGTGACCCATGGCGATACCAAATCGAAGGTCTCCCAAACCCTGTCAGCATTGACAACAAAGACGAATTTGTACAGAAAGCAATACTGTACCATGTCCTCATTCAACGACAGAGCTGCTATGATCAGTTAGTCGAGGGTTTGAAGCACTATGGGGTAGGTTTAGACTTAAATGTAACTGGTATGGGATGCAAAATCCAGCCGATGTGCCCTTAAGGAAGACATTCAACCCCAAATTGCTCTCCCCTGTTCAAAGAGATTAAATATATTAAAATGTAACAACAATAATATATTTGAAGTTTTCATGCACTATTTTTTTCAATTTATAGGTCAATCTTTGTTATATACTGGTACTCTGAATATATAGGAAGAAAATGTAATCTTAAGCTTATAGTTTTTGTTTTCACAGGTTCTGCCACTCTTGAAAGAAAACCCTGGCATTAGGGTTCTTCTTGAGATGCCTGAAGTGCCCAGTGATGTCACAGCAGATGTTGTGGCTACACTCTTGAAACCGAACTACTCTGTTCTGGGAAGCAACAGAAGACCAAGAGAAGAATTAATGGTGGTCAGAGAGTTTCTCCACTATGTGCAAGGTAATCGGGTGTGTTGACTAAATATGTTTTTTTCTGACATGCTCTACATTTGCTTGATAACTTGTTACTACACATTAATAGACTAGGACAATGTGTGAAAAAAGTTTTTGGGTTTTCTGGTTTCTAAAACGGACATGTCAGTGTATTGTGGTTCGGATATTGCCCATTGCTTAGCAGACCATACAGTTCGAATCATCAAACCCTTAGGCTCGTTTGAGATAAGCTAGGCCAGCGTAGAATCAATACCTGACAATTGACGCGCAGGTTAGATCCCACTTGCTGTAGCGTCATGCATATAAATATATAAAAATATGAGATCAAGGCGGTCGCAGTTTTTGAAGCCAGATCTGCAGCTGCTCTCAACAGATTCCAAGACTTCAGGGCATGATGGGAGGCACCTGATCAATGAGCTGATTGGTTCAGGTGTTAGTGTTTTATAGACACTCTATAAATCAAAAGTTGACATTGAATAATTTAGATGATTTTCAACCAGAGAGAGAAAACATTCAGCCACTAAACATTAGAATGCCAATACCCTACAAAATAAACATTACATTTTAATTCTTCTAAGGATTATGGACTGAATTTAAATTCAGCTTTTGGTAATAAGTGACATGAAGACTCTCCTCTGTACAGGTGTGATGCCCTGACAATCTGTATATATGATAAATAGATTTTTCCAGGACAGGTTTGGGAACAAGTGATGTAAAGAATAACTTGACTACAGTCATAAATGTTACAATAGGCCTTTGTGTCAAGAGCTCTGTCTTTATTTTATTATTTAAATGTCAACATTTCATGTCTGCTAAGGACAGTACTATCATTTCACAATCTATAAAATATGACAAATGTACTTCAAGATATGCAGAGATAAAGCTGTTTAGAAAATAAGTGTGTAATGTCTATTTTTCTTTTATCTACCTTTTTAACCCTTTTAGAGAAAGACCTTTTGGAACGTCTGGATGCCAGGAATCTAACTGAGGCAGAAAGAGCATTTATTCTGACATTGACTCCTGGACACATCCTAGCTTTTGCAACAGGAAGCAGCAAAGTTCCAGCGACTGGATTTCTTCCTAGTCCAAAACTGACTTTTGTCCATGATGACACAAAACATCTTCCCATTGCTCACACATGCTCAAATGAGCTTCAGATCTTTGTAAACAGTAAGAACCTCGCAGATGATGACAAATTTGATTACCATTTTCTGGTGGCTCTCATGAATGGAGCCATTTTTAGCGCAGTGTAGTCTACAGAAGAAACCTAATTGCAGAGCAGTACACAAAAAAAATCCAAATAAACATGGTAGTGAGTGAATTCGTAAGCTATTACACTACACATTGAACCACCTACGGGTAGGTTTGAACTGAATTTAGTTTTTACTTTTCTGGTAAGACATTTCATGTTGAAACTGTTGAGTATTTGTTAAACCTGTGCACATTGGTAGTATTTACTTAATCCACACCACTTGTGTTGAGGTTACATTAACATTCTTTAGTATGGGCACAAGAGTTACAGTTAAACAATTACAATTTGTGCAACACAAATTCCTGTACTCTCTGATACAATGTTTTTCCCTTGTTACCATCATTTTCAAGAGGGTTAACTGCAACAACAAGTTCTTGTAAGTGCTGCTCATTAAGTGGGCAAAAGGAGTCATGTGCATGAGGTGTTGATGCTGAGTCCACTGTTCTTTCTTCAGTTGCAGCGTCTGGATGATTAAGTAACAGGAGATGTCGGTCTAATGTGAAAAGCTGAACAGGAGTTCTGTTCCCTTCGGAGGAAAGTGAATGATTGTTAAATGCAGCTTGAAACTCATCCAGTGTGCGATTGATCCTTGGAATGTACACATAATGAAGACAAAATAAATCTGTTTCATTTTCTACATCCAAGGTCTCCATTGATTCTAGCTCATAGAAAATGGGTGCAAACACGTCCGCGGCAGTTTCTGTTCAAGTCCGATTGAATCGTTCAATAAGCTGGTTATGTACAGAACTTCCAGTAAACACAGAACTTTCACCTCTGTGCGCTCTCATGTCTTCCCAAATCGGGTATTTTCTCCTCCATGATCAGTTCTGATGTGAAGAGGTCGGCCATGTTCAGCTGCTGGCTGTACTGAAGAGGTCCATAACTGTTTCAGCCCGATTGTTGTTGGAACACTTGAGAAACATTAACATTCTACTGTAACCATCCATTGCGCAATGTACAACTAATTTCCATCTAATAAGTTTGTGATTGCCATCTATATGCCATATATAGTTTGGAAAAGGCACAGTGTATACTGCATCGTCGTATTGTTGTTGTCCTCCTGGACTCAATACCGGCACCATCAACCCTTCTTACAGAGTCTCTGACACGTCGTCTCTGCACCACAATGTTTCTGGCACGCAAATGTCCATTAAGCATAACTTCTCCTATATAAGGATGTCCTTCTTTTATCTCTTTTATGGTTGAATCCAATACCTCGTCAGAAATGTTACAGAATTTTGTGTCTCTTATGTTGTATTCCTGCATGAGCTTGTACAACGTGGGTCTGGAGATCTGCAGGACCGAAGCTACTTCAGAAAGTGTTGTCCCAAGCAGCAGCAAACTCTCAATGTCCTCTTTTGAAATGACGGTATGCCCATCCTAAAAAATAGAAGGGGAAACAGACAGGACATGAAAATAGAATAACTTATTTTGCCATATTAGAAGACAGGCAACTGCATTACAACTCTTCTCCTGAAACATACCCTCTGAACGACTTGACATGTCTAACTTTAGTCAATTATTTAGCTGGATAAACTGGATGGATGTTTCTTTTTGAGTTAACGTTTCTCGAGTTAACTTAGGACAGCATAAATGTTAACTTCCTAAACATCACAACTTCACTTACTGGTCTCAGTGATGTGAATGTGGGCAGAGCTGGAGGTGCCAGTGGGTTGAGGTTACTCTGTGGTGTGGTCGCCTGAAACATGAGCCCGTATAATGTCAGATACGGCGGCAAAGCCCCCGCAACTTAATGTAACGTTAGCGAGCAAGCGAACGAGCTAACGTTAGCTCTCCAGGAACGTTACCCACATATTAACCACAGCACAAAATACTAGGCTTCATACACTTGATAGTTTTGTAGCTAACCAGCTTATGGGTAACTTTGAAGGTTACCTTAACGTTACCTCTGAATCACAGCTACAGAAGTGCATCACAAAGACCTTGACGCTAGCTTGCATTTGACTCACACGTTAACTGGCTAGGTACATTAGCTAAAAGTAACTCCGTCCAGCATGCATTAATAAGTTAAAATGAAACCCGAACTTACCGTTAATGGTATGGCTGGCAACGTTACCGGTGGAACTACACTCTGGAGGGCAGTCCGCACACCTGCCACAACCGCCCGCTCAATCTCTCCTAACAGTGGAGTAACGTCAGACATTTTCCTCTGGCATCACCATCATCTTCGTTTTCTTCTTTGGGGGAGGGTGGCGGTTGTTATGGTGGTTGGCATTAGGAAATGTTGCATTACCGCCATCTACTGGATTAAACTGTTTCTCAGTGCGGCATATTTACAGTGTCCCCTGATCTCATGGCTGATCCAAGGTCAGTGGTGTGGGTGAGAACCCGATAGGGGGCGTAGTCAATTTGCATATTTTCGAAACATTTAGATTTAACATTTAACATTTAGATTTAGATTTAACATTTAGATTTAACATTTAACATTTAGATATAGATTTAACATTTAGATTTAACATTTAACATTTAGATATAGATTTAACATTTAGATTTAGATTTAACATTTAGATTTAGCATTTAGCATTTAGATATAGATTTAGCATTTAGATTTAACATTTAACATTTAGATATAGATTTAACATTTAGATATAGATTTAACATTTAGATTTAACATTTAGCATTTAGATATAGATTTAGCATTTAGATATGGATTTAACATTTAGATATGGATTTAACATTTAGATATAGATTTAGCATTTAGATATGGATTTAACATTTAGATATAGATTTAACATTTAGATATAGATTTAACATTTAGATTTAACATTTAACATTTAGATATAGATTTAGCATTTAGATATAAATTTAACATTTAGATATAGATTTAACATTTAGATTTAACATTTAACATTTAGATATAGATTTAACATTTAGATATAGATTTAACATTTAGATTTAACATTTAGCATTTAGATATAGATTTAGCATTTAGATATGGATTTAACATTTAGATATAGATTTAGTATTTAGATATAGATTTAGCATTTAGATATAGATTTAGCATTTAGATATAAATTTAACATTTAGATATATACTTAACATTTAGATTTAACATTTAACATTTAGATATAGATTTAACATTTAGATTTAACATTTAACTATTTATTTTACTTTATAAACATATTGTTGACAATTGCATATAAGAGCTTGTTTATCATGAATTTCTGTTTTAAATGTGAGAAAAGTGAGCTAAATGTGAGAAAAGTGAGCTAAATAATCAAAATGTATCAGCTATAGAATTTTATCTGAAATTTTACATTTGGCACCCCATAGCGACACACAGCGATATACACAATAGCTGTGCTGCTCTCTTTGCAACAATCCACAACAAGCACACTGCAGCAAACCCCTCTTACCGGCGAAGTCGAAGGCGTCCTGTAGGCAGAGCTGCTGAATCACTAACGGTGTCTGAACGGGAGGGCTCGTCACGGATGAGGTCATCAGGTGAAAGGTCATGATGTGGTTTATTTTATTTACTGCGAAATTATTATTAATTTATTTTGCTAATAGTTTGATCAGACAGACCTTCACAAAATGGCCTTTACAACTTTTATAATAAATAAAATGAGGGAAATCTTGTGTTTGAAAAAAGGGCACTTTGGGCAGCAAAGGGCAAAAGGGCAGGTGCTCAAGCACCCATCGCACCCCCCTCTGCACGTGCCTGTTGAGAGCAATGTGCTCATGGTTGTTTGTCTTTGGCCCATTCTGCGTTTATATAGGCTAGTGTGTTTTTTTTCTTTGTTCCTCTCTCTGTGCTGGAATTCTTTTAATAGCCTAACTTGGTTGAATTTTGAAAGCTTATTACTTCAATATATTCCCTGCGAATCTAATGTTAACATATAGATTTTACTCATGGATAGGACGTTGTGTTATTGTATGATGAGCACTTTAGAGATATAATGATAGTGATTATAATTGCATGCAGTATATGGCTGGTCTGGTTGTATATAAAGATTGTAAAAATGCACGGGTTTAGCCGAAGTATAGGGCGATTGCATGTTGACATACATATTTCTGTGGTTTTCACATGGTTTGAATTTGGTTGTGGCCCCATGGGGCTTTCTTAACGATGATAGAGAATGATCAAAAGGTAAATTTGTGCATAGCCTACTCTTTAAAATAAAGCAAAGGAGGCAGCCTTCCCTGTTTCAGAACTGCGCTGTTTTTTTATATCGCCCACTATCAAAATAACCAGAACGAGATGTGAAGATTCGAGTATGTCAAAAGAGTCACTTTACTATCATTAATTGGCATTAATTAACCGGTTTTGACTCTATGCAGCTACCTGTTTTGTGCACGAGACAGCGGTCGCCTTTTAATAGGCTACCACAGGACACAGAATTACAGGGCAGCTAAACGTGCCGGGCAGTTATTAGTATTTTCATAATTATTTGAGCAGTCCTGATCTATCTGACTTTATGCTGCATAACAGCGAAAGTGAAAGGATTTGGCTACCTGGCTGATAAGGTGGAGGTGTGGAGCGTGGCGCTTGCCCTTTTTTTTTTTTTTTTACAGCTCCCTGTGTCTGCTGACTCTTTACTGCAATACTTCAAACTACACAGCTGTCAGAAAGCTATTGAAAATGACGGTTGTCTTGTTGAGACGCATTGTGGAGATCTACACGACAGCGATAGCCTAACTGATCAATCGAGCAGTAAACCAATAAGGAAATCAATACGGCCATCACATTTAAAGTCACTTGATGTAGACCATTAGTAGTCCAAAGAGCCGCGTATAAAAATATCACCAGATAATAAGATAACTTCCTCATTCCAACCTTTAGACTTAAAGGAGAAAGTAAAAGTAAATCATCTGCAACAGCAACAATAATGCAACAGCATGTCGTCTGTGTTTTAAAAACGCACAAACCAAAGAACCGTAGGCTATTTCATGTTTTTTTCTTTCATGAAGAGTTAAATTAACTCGACAATGACTTCTTCGATCGCTCTCCTTTATCCAGCGACCTTAATGGAGTTGTTTCTCGTTTTTATGTACTCTCCCTCTCAGGTGGACGCTGCAGGTATGTTTTTCTTCTTCTCTCAGTTAAGGTATATTGCTACGGTTTTTCTTTTTACATAAATGTAAATTATGGTTGCACTTCAGCTTATGAGATCTAAGTGCACGTAGAAAGGGTACAGTTTTGTTGACAGTGAGGAGTAACTTGAATCGAAAATGTGTTTTAATCTTCATTGTTAACTTCGTTTACAACAGACCAATTTGACTTGTTTATTGGATTGCTGTGTTGTCCCGTCCCATCTGACATTTTGATAAGCGAAAGCATAGGCCTACTGTGTTATCTAGCTGTAGATAAATGGTAGGTTCACATCTATGTTGAAGGCTGTTTTTAGTTTTGTCTGAAATAAGTTTATTGTTGTTTCATTAAAACAAGCCTTCAGCCTCCAGTCTCACCAGAGGAGAGGCATCAGGACCTACATAATAAATAATAAATAAATAACAAATGACACCTAAACCCCCAATAAATCATTTTCATCCGATAAAAAAGAACTGAAATACAGTTAATGTCCAAACAGCAGTCTTCTCATTTGTGAAATGAAAAATTGTCTGATTGTAATACAAGAGGAAGAGGTCTGTTCAGGTTAAGACCCCTGTTAGGATGTTTGAAGAATGCACTGAACTGCATATAGCTGATCACTATAATCAGCAGAATTAACTCTCTGAGATCCACAAATGTCAACAGAATTTAATAGAAACCCATATAATATTTTGAAGATGTTTGAGGACCAACGTGGTGGACTTATTGACCTATGTCACCATCCCTAAAAACTTCACTGAATGACAATTCAGATTCAGAGCATCAGCTAGTTTAAATTTTTTCACTGCCATTGATAAGATGTTGCTGAACTTCATCCTGATACAGGGCTGTTGATAGACTGACGGCAGGAACATTTTACATAAAAGGGTGTCCAACCCGGTACTAGCAAGGTACCTAATAAAGTGGACAGTGAGTTTAGGCTATATGTGTGTTGAAGAACTTTGAAGATTTTGATGGTCTATTATTTGTTTTTAGTGCAGCTCTGATAACTAAAGTGATTATTTCTTATTTTTCGAATTTCAAAAAAAAAAAAAAAATCAAATTGATGACATTAATTGAAACTATGCTGTCTGTACTTTTGTTTACTTTGCAGCTCAAACAGAGTTGATTTGTTCAGATCAACAAATCGTAGCACTGGCTGGTGGTGATGTCATTTTGCTATGTCACCTTGAACCTGCAGTCAGTGCCAGTTCTGAGACAGTGGAGTGGACCAAACCTGGTTTGAAGTCAAAGTACATTTATGTTCATCAACATGGAAACCTGTTGTTTGAGAAACAAAATCCGTCCTACAACTATCGTACAATACTGTTTGTGGATGAACTGATGAAAGGAAACGTCTCCCTGAAAATCTTCAGCGTGAAAACATCTGATGCGGGGACATACAAATGTTTCCTCCCTTCAATACAGAAGGAAGCTTCCATCCAACTTATTGTTGGTGAGTCAGACTGTGTTTTAGATAGGCAGGACTTTTTGAGCTAACTAAGTTTGTAGATTACTTAAAGGTAGCGAGTTGCACACTACAGAGGCAAGAAATGTTTTGTGACTTATTGATTGATTGATTGAGCTTCTGTAGCCTCTTGATTGTAAATCTAAAAGTGACGCCTCCATCAAGAGACACTCCAGCTACAGGTAGGCTACCATCAAAAGGATAAAAACACAATAAAGCCAGAGGGCTTATTTCCATTGTGGTCCTTTTTTTGGGTAGGAGCATCATGAAAAAACAACCAGTTAGCTAGCTAGCATGCTCGCTCATTAAGGGGGTGCCAGTAGCTTTGGATAAAAGTCTCTGCCAAATAAGTAAATGTATATGTAAATGTAAATGTCAGTGAAACAACACAGACAACAGCCCCCTATCACAACGAGAAAGAGTTCTATTTTTCTTCTTCCTTAGTGTTTATTAGTTGTGGCAAACCAGCTGCAAGATGCATTACCGGTAAAATAGCTTTTGCTCCATTATTTTGCCGCTGCTGGCAGAAAGACGGAGGAGAAATGACACAAAGTTGAACTTATTTTAAAAACCTAAAAGACTTAAAAGGCTTTCTATTTTATAGAAAGGGATAACTCTCGCCTCTTTAAATTCAGTCGGAAACATTCCTGTAATGGAAAGGTTTACTAGAATCAGCAGCATCCCTAAGGAATCTCTCCAAGTCAGTTGCTTTTGATGGGTTATGTTCTTTAAGTTTCTTTAACACTTCTTCTTCGGACACTATTGTAAAAGAGAAAGCATCGGCCTGGACCCTTTGTTTTAAATAGAAAGTCTGGACTTTGCTCTCTCCATAGTATCCTGACAGGCCGGCAACTTATTAACCATGTTTTTGCAAGAATTGGTTGTAAAATATCCAGGCTGAGATGGCATGTTTTGGTCTTGAGCCTCATTATGCCTCAGTGACTTCCATAATTTTCGAGGATTATTCCTATTCTCTAATGTTTTGTCACTGTAGTATGCTATTTTGCCCTCCTTTATTTCACCAATCACAATTACCTCTGATTTAATAAAATCTATGCAGTTAGAACATATTGCCTCGAGATCATAAAAGTTGTTCTGATCTCATCTTAGTGAGCAATTTTCATTAAAGTGAATGCCTGCTATCTTTCCAGTATCCAGTTTGCATCAATTCACATTTTCCTTTTCTTTACATCTGGATGGAAACTACAGTTTTAAGTAGACCTGTGTACTGTAAAGAGATAAAATACTGCAAAGTGAGGAACAGCTGCACAGCCATTCTAGTTTAAATAAATATTGAGGAACAAAGTGTTCAATGATGCTGCAACATGAAGTCTGAAAGCTATATTTGTTTCCACAGGAGAGGCTAATGTGATTGGCTCACTTGAACCAGTTACAGCAGAAGTTGGCGATGATGTCATTCTGCCATGCCACCTGGAGCCCCCTTTCGATGTGAAGACTCTAACGGTGGAGTGGACACACGATAAAAGCATTGTGCATGTCTATAGAAGTATGAAGGACTATTTGTATAATCAGGATCCGAAGTTCAAAGGAAGAACATCTCTTTTCGATGATGAAATGGCCAGAGGAAACATTTCACTGAAACTGACCAACATCACTGAACAGGATGCAGGAAATTACACCTGCTTTGTTCCCAAACTTCACAGTCAGGTCAAAAAAGGATACGTTAGGGTTGGTGAGTACAGCTAACCTAATGGCTACACATTCAAATTAAATAAGTGAAAATGTTATATATTTGTAACATGTAAACATTACTTTAGAAATGAACCACAATGTACACAATTACAATTTACCAACATTTTTCAACAGAGATAAAGCCGACACAGGGTGGAAGTCAGACTAATCCCAGTAAGTAAATATCTTTACATTTATTTATTTGTTTCCTAAACAACTGTAACAAACACATCTACATTTCCTGATATACATACAGAAATATAAATCACCTGTGTCCTTCGTCCTACAAGAAACATGACCCTTCAAGTAGTCAGGTGCTGGACCGCCTTCTTTTATCCCATTTTTTCCTACAGACAGTCTTTTTGTACCCTTTAATATACATGCAGATGTAACACCTGAGTCATTCGTCCTTCAGGTTAAAGCACCTTCTGCTGAGGGGTTTAGGACAGTTTTACCTTTATCAGTGTGGTCTGAGATGACAATGAGTTCATTATGTGTTATTGGGGTAAACCTATAAGACTTGTTACTTTCGTCCTGCTGCAGTGACCACAAGTGTCTCTTTTGTCCTGCTGCTAATGTGTTCGCCTTATCACGTATTGAAACGTGTTTATGTTATATTAACAGATTATGCCAAGAGTGAGGGTCAGAAAGACAGACAGAGGTCTGATTAAGCCAGATGTTATCATGCTCATTTTGGAATTACGTATAAAAACAGCTGGATAGAAACATGACTATTTTTGCATTATTTTGAGAATTTATATTTATGTTATGAATATTCATTTTAATTTTTAAAAACGGGGACTTTTGCCTCTGCTCTCCCCTGCTGGTTTCACATTTAAGGATTGAATTCAGAATATAATAATTAGTTATGAGTTTAAGACTGAGCTTTTGCTGTCCTTGCCCTGATTTATGATTCAAGGATTTTGGTATTGTTTTGGTTCCATGTCTTGTGTTTTGCCTTGTTTATTCTTGTGATGATTTTGTGTCTGTTCTCATTCCATTTTCTTGTCTTAGTTCTTAGTCCTGCGCTTTAGTTCTGCGTCTAAGTTCTCTGTCCTGTGCCTTGGTGCATGTCTTAGTTTACTCAGGGCCCTGTTTCAGAAAGCAGGTTTATTGAAATTGATTGAACCTGAGATGTGAAACTAAGATATCAAATGACAATGTGACAATAAGAAAGGTGTCTCTGGTAGTGATTAACCTAGACACTTACTTGATAATCAAATCTGCAGCCCTTGGCTTTAGGTCATTTGAACATTATAATTAAATACAAAATTGTCCACTGTTTATTCTAAACAGTACAGCTGTTGTGCAATGTAAGAGACTCTAACAAACAGTTTTGGCAGGATGATCTCTTTTCTGTCCAAGTCTGCTTTGTGACCCTGAACAGGAGAAGCAGGTGTGGAAAATGGATTTATGTTATCTTGAAAGCCATCAATGAAGAACAAAACTTGACATCTTTTCTCTATTCTTATAGCTGGTGGCACTGGTATTGGTACCGATGGTGCTGTCATTGTTGGTGCTGCCATTGTTGGTGCTGCCATTGTTGGTGCTGCCATTGTTGCTGTATTACTAAAGAAAAGTAAGTCACACATTTCTCCTCTCTTTATTTTTCTGTTTAAAAGGATATGTTCACATTTTGTAAGTCAACCTTGTTAACAGTCCCATAAAAATAAATAAATGATAAATATACAGTGAGAGATAAATCAATCCATAAATTAAACTGCATGAAAGGAAAAGATAAAACTGACAGAGTCAGTCTAAGTTTTTGCACATGAGTCAATCAATTATCTGTTGTCACAACTGGTATTGCAACAAAAAAGTGTCCTGCAGCCAAAAAAACATTTTCTCATTATCCTATAGACTAAACTTACCTAAACTTCTAGACCTAAACTTCTGACTGCTCTGCTCTGACCTGATGTAGTTACACATTTCCAAATGTTATAGTGCTGGTGTTTCACTGCTGTTTTTAAAAAGTAAGAACTCAAAGCAAAATCAGGAATCTATGACTGCATCCATCCTGCTTTTCTGTTCCACTCAGAAGTCTTGCTTGAACAGCTAGTCCTTTCTCACTATCCTGCTGTCTGTACGATGTCAGGTTGATATGGGACAAACTCCTTTACATGTAGTTTCTCATTGTCATTTACAACAAGTGTCATTTCTTCATTCTTCCAAAAATTTCCCCATCTGAATTTTTCTTCTTTGCTGCCTCAGACATGCAGTTGCTTCTTTTTAAAGTGTGCTGCTGGAGATTGTGTTAAAGGCCCTTTTAATCATAACTGCCACAGCTTTAACTTATATGAACTTAAATAAATGTGTTGATCAGAGTGGTGAAAGAATGAGCCTCAGAAAGCAATAACTTTACTAATAATGTGTTTTATGTCATAATTTTACGTGTGCAGGACAAGACCGGAGAGGATGCAACGTGGGAAACGCAGAAGACAGAGAGGAGAATAATCCTCAAACAGTAATTATGATCAACAGGCCGAACGCTAACGACGGTGAGGAGAATAATCCCGAGACTGAGACTCTAATCGAAGGCCGAGCATGCTAACGACGGTGAGGAGAATAATCCGAGACTGAGACTTCGGATCAACAGGCCGAACACTAGCGACTGTGAGGAGAATAATCCGAGACTGAGACTCTAATCAAAAGGCGAGCAGCTAGCGGCGGTGAGGAGAATAATCCGAGACTGAGACTTCGGATCAACAGGCCGAACGCTAACAAGAGACTCTGATCAACACTAGTTACAGTAAATTTACTCACTGCGGTCTAACTGTTATAAAGTGTGACACAATCTTATAATATTCAGTCCAGCTCTCTACCCGTTTCATTATCATCCAGTACATGTAGCTGTGCTGACACTGCTGAGCCTCTGGTGACAGATTCACAGATTCACAGACAGTAAAGATAGTTACTGAAAGCAGCAGGCGAGCTAACGATGTAGCACGTCAGCTATGTTGTGTGAAGCTGGCTCCCTGCCTGTCTATAGCCGCTCTCACTTTGCCTTTTTTGGGGAGTACTGTGCCGATATGCCGGTGTCTCGCTGCGCTGAATGAAGTAACGTTACGGCGCCGGTGTTGATCCACCTCTGAGACGGGAACGTTGAAGTAACAGAGCCTGAACATGTCTGAGTGAAAAGCCTTGATGGCATTGACATTGAGATGCACCTGTGCAACAATATGATAACAAGATGGGTCAAATATTCTCTTTGATATGCGACATTTTGTTATAATGATGATTCAAATGCAGGTACAGCTTTTTTTGATATTTGTGTGTCTTTTGATATGTTAGATGATGATTTTATAACCATCTCAGGGATAGAGTTTGTCTCTCAGGTCTGGGCTTTGTCTGGATAAAATCTCATCCGTCCAGTATCTTTTTATAGCTCTCTGCTGCCTGCAAGAAGTGATTGACCAGAGGGGAAAATACAAATTATTTAAACACCTATGGTGGCATTCTTAAAAAGATGTGTGTGTGTTAGATGTTAAAGATGTTATTACTGTGTTTCTGTTTTCAATGTGTTTTTGTTATCTTTTTTTACACACTGTGCACTTTACACCATCTGTTTTGAAAATCTCTATACTGTAATCACAACTTATTAATATTATTATCAAACAACCTTTTGATGTACTCACAACAAAAATCTCACCTGACAGTAGTCAGTTCTGTGAAACATCTGGATACTAAGAGGCTGAAACTGGGATTGTTGTTTGTTAAAGACAGAGTGTAGGCTACACACATACAAAAGACTTCTACAGCTGCTTAACAAAAAGGAAAATACATATCATATAATATATACTGTCCAGTTTTAGGCTGAACTTGCTTTTATTACTAAAAATAACTGAGAAAATAATATGTGAGGATTAATTTGTGATGTCATGACCAGGTCATCAGTTTGTTAGGCAACTTTATTTGTATAGCACATTTCAGCAGCAATGCATTTCAAAGTGCATAAACTGCTGTGTCATGACAGGTCGGCTCAGCCAGGCTGACTTTGCCATTAGAAACTAAAAAGGTGAATTGATCACATTAAAAGCATTTAAAGACTTGTTGTTTTTAGGGTGACGTTCTAGAAAACTATGAATGTGTGCTGCAATTTTTTTTCTTACATTGTTTATTGTGTTTTATCATGTTTTTGTATTTCATTTGTTTTTCTTATCAGGCTTGTATCTGTTTTGAACAATATTTTTGTTGCATATTTTTGATTTTTATTCACAACCAAAGTCATTTTTGTAACATGTAGATGCACCCCTCTGAGTAACTCAATAAAGCCCTGAAAGTAATGCCAAATCATAAATCATATAATTTAAAAAAACTGAATCATTTGTTAGGCAGTGCACAAGTGACAGGTAACAGGCTAAGAGAATCAATTAGGTCTATGTAAAGGCAAATCACATGACACCATGTGTGGCTTCAACAGCATGACTATAGACCATAGGCTACATAATGCCAGGGTAGGGACAAAATGTTGAGGTGAATGCAATTTTCAGGGGTGCAATTCTGTGAAGGACTCTACACGTTCATAAAATATAGACTATTAATCATTTATCTCAATTTATGAAGCCCACAAAGACTATTAAATCGTTTAGCTACTTTGTCATAGAAACCATTTCATTGTCTGGCAGTTTCTGATTTAGCTGGTCCTTTATATTCGTTCATCACCACACGTCTTTGCTGAATTTCAAGAAATGTTAGGCCTACTTCTACTGTTCTGTTCTGAGATCTACAATAGGTGAACGTGGTGTTACGCAACTGTAAAACAAGTTTGGTCACTCAGTCATTTATAATTTCTTTCGGCTCCGGCTTATATCACCATAGGTAGGCTGAATGCAGGGGAGCTATAAGTAAGTCGCAGCTGGGGGTGCTGAGAGGAATTCAGTCTAAATAGTGACGCAATAATAGATGCTGTCCGACATTAATACTTTTGTTTTGTTGGTAAACGTGAACACTTATTGTTCACATGAGACAGCTGTCAGTCTGTTTGTCACACTCCATGATAAACCACATAGATCGCAGATGGACTGCAACCATGTGCAAACTATACGATGGCTTTCCGGTGAGCTCACTTTTTATTTTCACAGGATGGGATGATTCTTAAAAGCTGCAAACGTGTAGGCCTGGGACTGAATGTGAAATTATCTGGCATTGTTTGTATTATTATTAGGCTATTATTATTATATTTAGCCATGTTGCTACAATTAGGCCTATGCTTCACACAACAGCTGCTGCTGTGTATCGATCTGACCTTTCTTTCTCCATGAGATGGATGAATTTTGAACTTGCATCAGCTCCCTCAGCACCCCCACTTCCCGCGCCGTTGGCTGAATGATGCAGATATGTACTCTCAAGTTTTGCAGACAATAGCGTAGCCTGTTGAATTGAAAAAATAAATAAAATAAACACAAAAAAATTTATTCACTTCCTCCAAGACCAAGGTGATAAGAGGAAGAGAAAGTAAATGCTCTGTAAATATGCTCTGCACAGCGCCTTTCTAGTCTTTTCGATCACTCAAAGAGCTTTTACAGTGAATCTGCCATTCACTGCGGTAACGTATGGAAGCCCATTTCCGCCAGTAAAATAAAAAATAAAATGAAAACTTAGCCCGGAGAAAAAAATAAAATATCAAATTAAGTCAAAATTATGAGATACTAAGTCAAAATTATGAGATACTAAGTCATAATTATGAGATACTAAGTCATAATTATGAGATACTAAGTCAAAATTATGAGATACTAAGTCAAAATTATGAGATACTAAGTCAAAATTATGAGATACTAAGTCAAAATTATGAGATACTAAGTCATAATTATGAGATACTAAGTCAAAATTTTGAGATACTAAGTCAAAATTATGAGATAGTAAGTCAAAATTATGAGATACTAAGTCAAAATTTTGAGATACTAAGTCAAAATTATGAGATACTAAGTCAAAATTATGAGATACTAAGTCATAATTATGAGATACTAAGTCAAAATTATGAGATACTAAGTCATAATTATTATGAGATAAAAGTGCACATGTGCACCAGTTGTGCTGTCTTCAAACGTTCCTTCATCACCTCCCTGGCCTAAGCATGCAAAGCGATATGCAACTCTAAAGGTAAGATGATTACAGGTGACATTAGTAAAAGTACAATATAAGGTATAAAGTAGTGTTTTAATCATTCCAACTGTGCTGTAGTTTTAACAATATATTTAATATTATTTTAGTTTAAAACCATGGGTTTGTTGTAACGTGTACACACCACTAGATGGTGTCCCTTAAATGTAAACAGCGTCAGTAATGCTACTGCTGAGTTGCTTCGTGTTAATCAAAGACTGCGACACCAGCCTCCACATTACATTAGCTCTTTAATCATAAATTGGTAAGTGTCAACATAACAAGTAACATTGCCATGTAGATCTACAGTTTGTTAAAAAGTCATGATTATAGTGTACATACATGCATTGTGTTGTCCTCTTTACGCTTTCTAGTTGACTAACTTTAGCTATTTTTGGCCACATGCTAACTCCCATTAACATCATGGATATAAGCTATGTTGAGTCGAAAACCACATACAGGCGCTTGATAATAAAGGGCAGGAATGTGTCTGTAATTGTTTTCAACCAGCTCACGACTCTCCAGCTGTGGAGCGTTAAAAGTATGTGCGTGTAATGTATGTATGACCACAATCCAACTCTTGATTCTAAATAAATTATTCCACATAGCCAAACTTCAACCAAGGAGGCCTATAAATGCGCGATGTTGTGTATCAATGTTTACTAGAGTTGTACTCTCTCCTATTCATCACGTTAATAGGAACTACATTACCATGTCATGACATTAGGCACAGGCATATAAGATATGTAAAACGGAGAGTTCAACATCTAATGTCATGACATAGGCCACACACCGGTTGTAATTCCGAGGTGTTTGTATGGCTCATCCCCTCACACCAGCCATGGACGAGGCGTCTGTGGTAGGTTCAATGGCATTCAGTGGTAGTGATAATTAAATCTTTTATGTAGTAGCAGTACTTCATTAAAATACACAGTGTAACTAAAATATTTGGTTACACAGTGGTTAAAGTCTGACAGTAATTTATTTAGCAAAAAAATATACATAGTAGTTGATTGTTGCCATTTGTGTTTTAATGCTCTTACGTATCACCATTGCAGTTGGTTGTGTTCAGTTTTTAATAACACCATGCATACAATAAATGTATACATGATCTTGACTTAGTATTATAGCTAATTGATTCTTATTTTATTAATACAAGCTGGGTCATAATTCACTTCTGATTCTGGCCCATTGGCGATTTGAATTGAGTCCCTGGTATAATTTCACCACTAAACCGGAAACAGAGCACCTGAGAATGCCAAAACTACAAACCAAAACAATTATTAATATGTATTTTATTTCTTTAATGTCATATTAAACCTTTGATTTTATTCAACAGAGGTTCAGAGGTGTTCTGTCACAAAATGGATGAGTTGAGTGACTACTTAAGGTCCACGACATGTGCCTGAGGAAGACATACAGCGAATGGAACAGGAGAAGGTAGTTAATATAGGAAATGCACATCACACATAAATCATCACATATAAATATTTTTTTAAACCCAAAGTTTCAAAGAGCTTTGTAAATAATAGCTGGTTTGATTTACACATTTTTTTATGGTTTTAACTTAATGCATTTGACCTAGGAATTCATGAAATATTTCTTCATTGTAGATTGATTCCAGTGTCATACGTTTCATGACAGATGACCAGCTAAAAGAGTATTTGCCATCCTATGGTGATCGACTGGCTGTTTTGGATACTGCAGGCGGAAAGAAAAGGAACCTAGTAGTCGCAAGTCAAAGATCTTTGAGCGACTTAGAGGAAAGCTTGCAAGAAACAAAGGAGATCAGGTGTCTGAGAGAGAGCGTAAACACCTCCAAAGAATGCTGAGAAGACACAGAGAAAAATTGAGCTGGGATGGATGCATTTCAGAGAAGGGAATATATGCAGGTGCAGCACCAAAAGGGTGGGGAACTAGAAAGAGAGTGTCTCAAAGGACAGTAAAAAACAAACCTTGATTGAAAAGGCTGTGCAGTTGTTTTTCCAGGTTGAAAAAAATGCAGAGGGAGCCTTAGTGATTTTGACACTGATTTAACTGACTTTCAGCAGCATTCATTAGAGGATAGTGTCACAGTCGAGGAACTTTATGAAAAGACAAAGTTACCTGTTCTACGTTTCTATTTAACAACCAAGAAAAGAGACATTGCCAGTGACATAAATGAGGAGGAGAATAGTGATGCAACTTCACAAGAAGGTGAAAAGACACATGACAGACTTGATATCCATCACCCCTCTCCAGTCACTTCTACGGCGAGACACTGTGGAGCTAAATACTACAGATGTTCTTTATGTTGGAAGCAGCACAGTATTCAGCAAATGCAAGCAGTGAGAGTGTTTCCTTTCTTTACATCACAGTCGAGCCAACTGGTGCATCTACTTTACCAGATCATGAAACATTGCTTCATCGCGGATGCTTTCGAGGATAGTGGAATTATAACTTTCCACACAGAAAGCATCTCTGGGATGGAGTACTCCAGTCTTGATGATACCTTGCCTCTCCAACAAGAACTGTCTTTTGAATCACCCTTACCTCCTTCCATAGAGATGTTGCAGGAAGGAGACAATCACTGGAGAAAGAGTAAAGAAAATTATTGTTCTCCACCGTGGACAGATTCTTAGAGAACTCATTCAAGTCTTTTCTGAGCAAAGTATCATGGAGGAGGACATGTACTTTAAAGTTATTCTTCCTGATGGAAAGCTTGAAAAGGCTGTGGATGATGGAGGTGTTTTGAGAGATGTACTGTCAGAATTTTGGAATGACTTTTATGAGCAGTGCACAATAGGAAATGCTTTTAAAGTGCCATATCTACGTCATGATTTTGGTAAAGAAGAATGGGAAAGTGTAGGCAGAATAATTACATTTGGCTGGCAAAAGAAGTACCTTCCTATAAAACTAGCACCTGTACTTCTGGAGCAAGCCGTTTTGGGCTTTGTAGAGAGTGATCTTGTGGACAGCTTTTTTAGTTATGTGTCAGAGTCTGGCGAGTGATCCTTGAATCTTGTCGTTCAGATTTTGATGGAGTTGACCAAGAGGAATTGTTGGAAATCATGGATATTCACAACTGTCGGAGGCTTCCAACAGCAGACAACATTGAGAAAATCTTGAGGGAGCTTGCACACCAAAAACTGATTCAAGAGCCTGCCTTTGTGATTGAACAGTGGAGCAACACACTTGCACCTGTAAAATCACAGCTGAAAGGGATTGCAGCCGCCTTTGAAGAGTTACAACCAACATCACGAAAGATCATGAAATCAATTACTTACCCCAGTTCTCAGAATTCCCAGGAGAAACAAATTGTCAAGTACGTAAGTGCGTACCTTAGAGAATCAGACACCCAGCATCTGTCCTCTTTCCTAAGATTTTGCACTGGATCAGATTTGTTCACAGGAAAGAGGATTACTGTCAGCTTCACACAACTTCAGGGATTTCAAAGAAGACCTGTTGCTCATACATGTGGCTGTTACTTGGAGTTGCCTGTCAGCTATGACAGCTACCAGATTTTCGACATGAAATGAACAAAGTCTTAGAAAGCAATGTCTGGGTAATGGACATTGCTTAAAACACAAAGACTTCCACCAACAAAAACTTGACTGGCATCCGAGGTTTATGTTTAGGCTTTGTAGGTACTCCAGCTACCTTATTTAGCGGTCACAGCTTTCACATGCTGTCCACATTTTCTGCTGCTTATTGCCACTTTGAACAATGTTTTCTATTTAAAACAAGTTATTTTAAGTGGTATGTTTCAATGCAAAGACCTCACTGTAAATACCTCTGTTAAGGAAGTAGTTTAATACTGATGGTTTGCTACACTTCACCAATAACCTGAGGCAACTTTTATTGATATGGATATTAAATTAATAACGTGGTGCTAATATCTAGGGTAATTTGACCTATGAGGGCAAAATTTAGGAACTTGACTGTTTCATGTGATGCATTTACAACTTGTGCAAATTGTGTTTGTTGAAACTTTGAAACTTGAAAGCATTTGCACTTCATTCAGCCTCCATAACCCCCCCAACCCCGCCAACACACACACACACACACAGACACACACACACACACCAACTACACCAAGTGTTCTTTTTGAGAAAACACCACTTTACTGCAGGTTCAATCTACTTCATGTGTGGACATTAGTGAGCTGCACAGAAAGATACCAAAAGAAAGTGCAATTCATTGTTGCAAATATACTAAGACGGCTTACTTATAGTTTTTATGTTTGTTATAACATTGGTAATTTATTACCTGTTATGTTCACATAACTGCTGTTTTTCAATAATTTCCATACTGAAGCTAATTTCTGAAAGAATTGTTTCAGCACAAAAGGAGTACATGTCACATTATAGTCCAAGTTTGTTTCAAGGTAAGCATTGTTTATTAATTTCACATAATAAGCACTATTTTAATTTTCAGGTGCTGTTTTTGTTTTCTTGTATTCCAAAAGACAGTTTTGCACTGTCAACCGTTCCAGATGCCTAGAGCTGGTTTACTCTAAAAGGCTCCCTGCTGTTGGAATTCAGTTGAAAATGAAATCATATGCAATTTTGTATTCTGTGGTTGCATTAAATTGCAATAAATGATTCATTTAATAAATGTGTGGATTTTTTACTCAGTTCTTAGTCAGTGTTGGGACGATAATTTATGTGTACCTATATTTTGTTCAAAAGAGTATTCTTTATGTGTTTAAATACCCACACGATTAGCATTCATCATAGGTTGAAACATTATAAATTTGACGACTGAAATCAGTTACATTTCAAAACAGGAAACAAAAAACATTGACATACAACATGTGGCACAGACACAGGAAAGTTAATGATCTAGATCTAGTTCATTTTTTGTCAGCTGTCTGAGTTGAATATACAGGTCAACTGTTTCAAACACATCATTTGTTAATTTCAGATTATGCTGTGACATTAGGTCCACACAGATATGGAACAGGTCTTCATCACATGGAAAGTCTTTGAAAACACATTCTTCAAGGCAGACTTCAATCTTCTCCTGGTCCACATGGTGTAAACAGTCTCGGCCTCCATAAAGATGAGGGACGGGCGTTCAATATGGAGGGACGTCCATGAGGTGATCGTGAGTTGTGGACTTGACGGACTCTGTGGTTGTTCCAAGTCATAACAACCTGATCAAGTTCTTCCTAGGACAAAAATAGTATTCAGTTAGATTATATAAAAATATTGAGCATATTTGATTAATGCCATATTGAAGTAGCCCTGACCCATGGCTTTTTTTATTTGTGAGATTTGCCTTCTGGTTGTAATATGACAGGTTGGCACAACAGCATTATTCAATACCTTATAATATATATTCAATATATATAATATAATACTTATATTATTATAGCTATGAAAATGTGGTGGAAGAACCAAAAACTGAAAAGGGGCTTTTACTTCATTATGTCATGCTATTTATTACACAGGGTATTTCCTATTTGATGCATAGCTACACTGAACACCTGAACCCACATTAGTGCTTTTGACAACAAGAAACAATCATTTATGTATTATTCACACAGCAATGACATTTTAAGCATGGTTATTTGAGACTCTTAAAAATATTATTGAGCAATTTTGTATCTCATAATGTGAAAGTAAAACAATACCTGTATTGTTTGAAGAAAACAAAACTGGATCAAGGACTTGTCCAAGAAGTTGTCTGAGAAGTAGCCATCTTCTCTCAGTTTGTCAAATAGGTCTATCCAAAACTGGACACACTCACTGCGCAAGATCAACCACCATCTTTCAATCCGCTGATTTCCAGTGCTGGGACTAAAGGTAACACAGTCTGTTTCAGCTTGGTTCTCAGAAAAAATGCAAAAACGCTGCATTTCAGCAATAAGGCCATTTTCTGTTCCTAAATCAAGTCTGAGTCTGGCAGGACACCCACCAGCATTGATCACGGCATCCATAAAGTAGCCTGCGATGATCTTTGGGTCATTGTTTGTTTTGTAAGCTTCAAGCCATATCATCTTTCTAGAAAACCCATCAATACATCCACTGATTCCGATTCCAAATGGCTTAAGCTTGTCGTAGCCATCAATGTGCCAGACATAGTTTGGACCACAGCTGTGGTAAAGACGTCTTCGTAGTCTGTTTCTTGACCTCAGATCAACACCTTCACCATCCAATAACTGTAGCAATATTCGAACTGTTTCTCTGTCAGTTACAATTCCATGTAACCAACATTTTTGGTGCATCCATCTATAACCATGAGACTGACCAGATGTTTCCAGTTGTTGTTCAATGAAGGTTGCCACATCAGCCACGTCGGTTTTATTCTTTCTATGCCACAGTTGCTTCTTGCTTAAAATCCTTTCAAGGGTGCGTTTACTTAGCACAATCCCATGTGAATCAGAAAGCAAATGAAGTATTTCATCTGTTGTAAAGCCACGTTTAAAGTAGTCTTCAATGTACTCACAATCCATTTCTGTGTCAAACTGAATATGAGAATTGAAAGAGCTGCTACTTTGACTGTTGTGTTTACTGTCTCATCTTATGACTTAGTATCTCATAATTTTGACTTAGTATCTCATAATTATGACTTACTATCTCATAATTTTGACTTAGTATCTCATAATTATGACTTACTATCTCATAATTTTGACTTAGTATCTCATAATTTTGACTTAGTATCTCATAATTATGACTTACTATCTCATAATTTTGACTTAGTATCTCATAATTATGACTTAGTATCTCATAATTTTGACTTAGTATCTCATAATTTTGACTTAGTATCTCATAATTTTGACTTAGTATCTCATAATTTTGACTTAGTATCTCATAATTATGACTTAGTATCTCATAATTTTGACTTAGTATCTCATAATTTTGACTTAGTATCTCATAATTATGACTTAGTATCTCATAATTTTGACTTAGTATCTCATAATTATGACTTAGTATCTCATAATTTTGACTTAGTATCTCATAATTTTGACTTAGTATCTCATAATTATGACTTAGTATCTCATAATTTTGACTTAATTTGATATTTTATTTTTTTCTCCAGGCTAAGTTTTCATTTTATTTTTTATTTTACTGGCGGAAATGGGCTTCCATAGTAACGTGAGCCGCCGAATGCAAAACTGTGGTCAAGCCAGCCGCCGTCTGATTTCTGTTGCGCCTAAAGCAGTGTTATTATGGTACGGACGGGGTGCGAGTGAGCCGAAGGTCCTGAAAGATACATACGCGTTTTTTTGTGATGCTCTTGATTATATGAACACAAATAGATACAACAGAAATATAATAATATTACTGATAATGAACTTTGACCTTTTACCAAAACAGTTCCTTCATAGGTGACACCATCGATTTGATATCATCTCCTTCCTAGTGTCCTCTACTATCACTGGTACATATAGCCTATCATTACATTTTACTGTAGCATCTTTGGGAAATTACAGTCTAAAAACCCCTCCAGGAGCAAAAATTCAACAGACATCTAACATACCTGTGAACTTTGACCTTTCACTAAAATAGTTCCTTCTAGGTGACACCACCAATTTGATATCATCTCCTTCCTAAAATGTTATGATATTTGTACCAGTGATAGTAGAGGACACTAGGAAGGAGAAGCCATGACAATGCTGAACTAACTGCTGAGGAATTATGCTGGTGAAAGGTCAAATTTCACATAAATTATGTTCACAAAATAAAATAAAAGGTACATTTTGTATTTGCATTAATAACAAAAAATCAATTATACAACTATAATCATGATTGTTATTAGTAATATTTTTATATTTCTGTTGTATGTTCTATAAATCATCAAGAGCGTCAAAAAAAACGCGTATGTATCTTTCAGGACCTTCGGCTCACTCGCACCTCGTCTGTACCATAATAACACTGCTTTAGGCGCAACAGAAATCAGACGGCGGCTGGCTTGACCACGGTTTTGCATTCGGCGGCTCACGATACCGCAGCTCTGCTTTCACCATTCACACACATTCATACACTGAGCGAAGTGCTCACACTGGCGGAACAGCCGCCAGGGGCAATTCGGGATTCAGCAGGCTAGGCCTATCTCGCCTAAGGACACTTGGGGAGCATTCTGCCTGGGGGAGCCGGGATTGAACCGCCGACCTTCCGACTCTACCTCCTAAGCCACAGCCGCCCCTGTAAAAGCGCAGCTCTAAAAACAAAGTTGGATCCCGGCCTTGTACAATTTCTTCCGGTAAGCTGCTGAATGACGCAGAGATTTCTTAGCCTACTCCTTCAGTTTTTACAAACAAAAACCTATTTACTTTAAAAACAAAATCTTAAACCAAAAAAATGATTTTAACGAGACTCATCGATGCACGGATGAAAATTGGACTGGTTCTTATACTTCTCATCGTTTTTCTTCTGATCAACGCAACCTCAGGTAGGCATTAAGCAAAATGTAGCCTATATTATATGCTATATTCTTTTTACCATGATCCCCTTGCTTTCTTAGTTTGAGTTATTTCTTAATTGAACGCTGTAGAGGAGGTGACAAAAAAGTTTAAAGGTCGAGGGATCTCACTTAACACCAAGGAGACACATAGGCCTACATAGATAGATAGAAACGCATTATCAAAACTATAAACTAAAAACCTATACAAAAGCATAGGTTTGGTTTTAATAGGCCCATTTATGGGCACAGGTTTTTGTCAGATGACCAATATACATAGGCTATGTGTCATTGTTGGGTTTAAGTTTCATTTTAAATTATTTTAAATTGATATTAAAATGTACGAAGATAATCTCGGGCTTTATTATCCAACAGTCTGCTGTAAGACAATTTAAAACCTAATCTGTAGCTTTGTCTTCTCATATAATCTTACAGCTCAAAAGTTCACTGACAATGTTCAAACACTGATGGCCAGCACATCCAGCTCTCTGTTTAAAGATGTAAAGCACTAAAAACAAACTAATCAGTTTAGTACTAATAAAGAGGCGTGATGGCGTTAATACTTGATTTAATTCACCTTTACTTTCTTCTTTACTTTGAATAATTGGGAGAAAGCCTCTGAGTAATGTGGCAGGTATTCCTATTGTTATGTCAGCAATATGCACAAAGTCATTGGGATTTTTGAGACAGAAAGCTCTGTTATCTGCTCGCTTCAACAGCTTACAAAGCAGTTAAGATAAAGACGTTTGGAGTGATAGCGGATTCCTAATCCGCTAACTTGCCTTTATCTGATAGGTGACAGATACAGAATTACAATGCAACACCGTGTAATAGGCCTAAGTCATAAGTATTTGCTTAATACTTTTTTGTGTCATTTTTCCACAGACACATGGAGAAAGTCAAGAAGGAATCACGGTAAGTAAAAAAATGCTGTCTTGTGCACATTCTCCTGTCAGTGGTCCTTGTTCCAACAAGAAATTGTTGAATCTTTATGATCATCAGGTCAGGTATCCACCATATCATGCGCCTTTCATTTCTTTTTCATTAAATTAATCCACTTAAAATTCAAAACAGGAAACATATGCATAGCAGCTTGTCACAGATTTTACTGGAAACACTAAAATAATACATTTTTGGTAGAGATGATTTATTGGAGTTAAAATGTGTAAAATGTGTACATAGTGTAAATCTATGCAACACAAAGCTAAACACAGATTGAATATTGGAGTTACATTTACCAGGAGGACACAAAAAAATAAGCTGTTCTTAAAAGTAATGTCATGCCTATGTGGGTTTAGATGAAAGACTTAACTTGTGTCTTGTTTACAGAAAAGGCTCAGTTAATTTGCCCACCAAAGCATGAAGCAGCTGTCGGACAGGATGTCACTTTGGACTTCCACTTTGAGCCTCAATATGATGTGAAGAGCAAACTAGTGGAATGGAAATTCAACAACTCCGGCCTTGTACTTGTTTACAAAAGTAGAGGTTTTTATCCCAATGATCAGGCAAAACAATTCAAAGACAGAGCATCTCTTGACAGCAGTGGGGATCTGGCCAAAGGGAAACTTCCAGTGAAGATTTCATCAGTTAGCGAAAGTGATGCTGGAACATACAGCTGCTCTGTTGGAAGGGGAGATGACAAAATATCCAACAGTATTGAGCTCATTGGTAAGTGGTGCAACTCATATGATTGCTTGACATACATAAATGTAAACACAGTAACACTAAATTCAAAACACAATACTAGCAATTAAAACAGTAAAAATACTTTGAACACCTTTACAATAATTTTAGTATCCAGCTGCCAGGAAGTTTTTGTGGAGATCTTAGTGACCCTTTACAGTGTATGCACAAAAAAAGACTTAAAATTAAAATGAAAAAATTAAAATCAAACATCACAAAGGCTGCATACCAATCACAATGTACACCCTACCATTGATTGGCATTCAACCCAAAGAAAACCAACCCAAACTCTTATTTATCTTATTTCCAACTCAAAATTCCACTACGGGTTTTCTTTCACACAGGTAAATTGTCCAAACAGAAAAATAGAGAATAGGTTCAGTTCAGTTAGTGAATGTAACCAAAGGTTATTCAGTTAAGTTCAGGAATAGCAATAAAATAAACAAACACACCTTCAAGTAAAAGAAAAAAAATGTTTAAACATATAGTTTATGCAGTTACGGAGTCAGTCAGTCAGTCAGAGCACTTATTTCTTATGAATTTATATTAATAACAATAACTTGACATGTTTCTTGTCGAAGATGTGCAATAATCAGATACTTCCTGTTGAAAACCAGTTTAAATCATAGACATCCGTTTAAAGTTTGTCTTTACCTGTCGTTACAAAATAAAACACAGACAATAATAATAAAAATAGTTTTAATGCCATGTGAGCAAATACACTGTCACCCTTAGTTGCACAGACAAAAACAGTCATTCTTTCATTTATTTATTTTAAAGGGACAGTACACATTAATGAACATATCAGCTCGCATAAATGTAAATATGCCAGTTTTAGCCAGAAGGCTATTTTTCATCTGCAGTCCCCGGCAGGGCGTCACAAGGTCAATACAAAAAAGACAACATAATAAACAATAGAAGGAATAGTGCAAAACACCATAATATACAAGACAGTCATTATGTTCACTATACAGATCAAGAGCTGGTTACTCAAGTAAATCAATAATAAGGTGCAAGTAATTTGTTGTAAATTGCAAAATGTTAAGGTATGCAGTAAAGTGCCATATTATGCACTTAGGTGCAGTTAAAACATTTTTAAATTGCTTCTTCAGTGCAGTAAAGTTCTGCATCTAGTGTGGGACCACAACAACAAGATGCTCCACTGAAGTAAAGAATCATCGAATATCTATCTGCACACACGCACACACACACGCACACACACACGCACACACACACACACACACACACACACACACACACACACACACACACACACACACACACACACACACACACACAGTGCCAATTAGTTTGAGGTGAAATCCTTCATGGTCTCCTCTTTCCTGAGTACTTAACACCTTTGTCTTTTCTCTGCAGTTGATGCAAAAGGGAAGCTCCAGAGCAAAGCCAAGAAACAAAGTGTAAGTATAATATAGAAAGTACAACATTTTTATTCACTGTATTTGTCACATGTATGATATAGCTTTATGTTCTTCTGGGTTAGTTTAATGTGCAGGAATTACTCTGACGGTAAATGCTATTACAGGTTTTAGGATAGTTTTCAGAAAGCTAATTGTTCTGATATTTTTGGAGAATTTTCTTAAGGCCAATACCTCCATGCAATGAAAGAAGGAGACAGTTTTGATAAAACAGACTTCCTGTCCAATAAACATTGTGGCCCTTAGCAGGAGAAGTTGGTGAGGAAATGTTATCTTAGAAGCCCACACAGAAGAACAGATCTTGCCATCTTTTCTCTTTCAGGACACCACATATGCATTGCTGTTGGTTACATTCCTGTATTTGCTTTATTAATGGAGAAAAGCCCGGTAAGTCACACATTCCTCCTCTCTTAATGTTTCTAATTTAAAAGGATAGGTTCACAGTTTTTAAGTTTGCCTTCAAACAACAGTCAGGTTACCTTATAAACATTGTAACCATTGCAATTATGTACTTTTCTCCTCTGAGCTAACCCACAAATCACGGCTATTCTACTGGGAACACCAGAAATATCAATGAAATCTAAAATCTAGATGGGAGCAGCCCTTAATGCTAAATATATCCATACTTTCATCTCATTCCACCTTCATTTATCTGTAACACTTTGTGATTGTCAACATCTTGTGCTATATTTAGCAGTGACTGACGAAAACTGGATCAAGCACAATGGATAGATCAGGTTTTCCTGAGTGCAGCATCAAACAAATGTCAGATGGAAGAATACTGAAGACAACATGATGACACCATGTCCTCCGACTTGAATCAAAAGAGGGCTGCAATTCCCAATTGTATTTGTCTATCTCTGATTCAAAATGTGTTTTTTAAATTGTCACCTCGGCTTTTTGGATGTTTCGAGTTTCACGGTGCAGAATTATGTGTATACAGAGTTTGGCAATAAGAAGGCTGTTTTCACACTGATCTGTTGAAAAAGTTTCTCTGTGCTGACCTCAAATTAAGTTTAACATGTAAGCAAGAAGTGATTTGTGACTTTTACTTGCAGTTTCTCCCCCAAAGTCTTTTCTCAAACTGATGTTGGAGGAGATATTAAATTTAATTAGGAGGCGGCTGGAGTCCTGAGTCTCGAGTACCTGTGTTCATAATTGTCTGTAACAACAAGAATCACATCATTGGTTTGCTGCCTCAGAGAAAAATAGAGAGGGCACTCAGGATAATAATTTGACCAGCTAACCAAATACATTTTTATCCATCCAAATATCACATGTTTTTATTTGCTGCCTCCAGTTAAACATCCTGATTCATATCCTGTTGTCATGCTGTTTCTAAAAACACAGACACACTGATGAGAAACTTATTTAACATGAGTTTACTGTGACAGTTGATGGAGCAGCACCGAGGTGTCAGGTTCAGAGCTGAGCTGCAGTTTCTTTGATAATGGAGGGGTCTGATGGCTGCAGCTCTGCAAATGAAGATGTACCTGTTCAACAATGTGAAAAACAATGGGACAAATATGTGAACAATGATTTTGTAAAATACTTGATTAAAATGCAAGAGCACCTATTCTATATATTTGTGTGGCTTCTGATGCTTTAGGCTATGAATTTATAAACAATCTCAGGGAAGGAGTTGGTCTCTCAGATCTGGACCTTGACTGGACTAAATCCCGTCCGTCCAAAAGAACCTTCTCGGTATCTTTTTAGCTCTGCATCCTCTGCGGAAACTGACTGATCAGAGAGGACAATACAAATACTTTAAACTCTTAGGTTAGACAGTGTGCGGGAGATTTCTTTGTTGGGGTGGCATTCTTCAAAAGATGTGTTTGTGATTATTAATGAAAGCTTTTATTTGATTTATTTTCTTAATGTATTTGTTTATGGTAACACTTTCTATGAAGGTCATAATGACTATGCATACGTTGATAACACGATCTAATACTTCCATAAGGCATCATAACAATTGTTATACTCACTTATAAACATGGATTAGGTGCTTTAGCAAAGTTCATAATGCATTACAAGCTAATGTTGATATCAGTTTATAACATTAGTTAATATGCTGATGCATTTCAATATAATATAATTAATTATAAAAAAAGGAACCATACCATATAGTGACTTTAATGTAATATAGCATGTCATAGTATAGCAGTGTCCATCCCTTTATAATATAGTTGGACATAAGACAACATGAACTAATTATAAGAACTGATAAGTATTTGTTTGCTTTAAGTAAAGTGACACACAGGAAAAAAAAACAACTTTTATTTATTTTATTCTTCACTTTCTGAACAATCTGTCTGAATTTCAAACATTTTGCTCCAAAACACAACTTAATTATTAAATTAATAAAAGTAATTGAATGTAAATACTGGATCGGCAGGAACCACAGATACATGACATTAGGAAATATGCTGTCTATAGCTGTTAAAGTGACATAGACCATGGATGGGAACAAAAGGGGACAGAATATGAAATCATTTCAGAACATACAGAATTTGAAATTGAGGTAACATTGATTAGACTAATCTGCAAAAAAAATTAAAAAACATATTTCTGTAGAAATAATGTCTCAAAAACGGTAGTTACATAAATAAAATGTCTTTTTATGAATATGTGTGTCACTTTACTGAAAACAAACAAATGCATGTTTTTAGTTTTTATAATCATTTTACATCATTTTAATCCCTCCTACAATATTTGATGTTGTTACGGACATTTTCATTAAACATGGTCTGAGAGTCTTGGCCCACAGTGGTATAAAATGGTTTTACCATTAGATCTAAAACATTAATTCAAAAGGTCTTATTGCATTATGAAATTTGTTATAGCACCTAATGCAAGTTTGTGAGTGTGATGACCTTCATAAAAAGTGTTACATTTTTTTAATTTTCTTCTTGCAGTTCTTCTTTTAAGTGTGTTTTTGCTTCATGTTAACTTGTATTACCTGCCCTGTGAATCACTTTCCAGCATATGTTTTGAAAAACACTACTACGACTGTAATTAAAGTGTATAAATATTATTTTAATACATCCTCTTGATTTACTATACGCTGTGAACATCTGGACATGAGGCTGAGATTTTTTTGCTAATAACAGTTTGGGCGAGTAATATATACACACTGTTTTCTATTTTTCTATGTGTATTTATGATAATTGTTATTTCGGGCTGATTAATAGTTTGTATCCGTCCGAAAATCTCCTGTTAGATCAAATTGCTGGCAGCTGTATGTACAGTGTGCAGATCTTGTATGTTTGTTGTATTATATATTTCCTATTTCCATCTCTATATAAAGATGTGAACACACAGAGAGGACATTTTGTATTCTGCTCTCTAAAAGTCAGTTTCAAAATTTTTAGATTATAGTTGCTAATTTGTGATGCCAAGATCAGGTTGTTATAGTTTGTTAAACAGCTGTGCCACGATAACACAGCTCTGCTCTGCCAGGCGTGCAGCCTTTGCCTTTTTAAATAAAATAGTTAATTGAATGCAATAAGTGTTTTTTCCCCATAAACAGTAAAACTTTTATGCAAATGTGGCTGCATCACACCTGTAGAAGTTTTCGTCAGACTCGGACACCGCTGGGAGGATCTTCTGTCTATACAACGTAGAGAAGTCTGACGTAGATTTTTCTTGCTCTTTTTCCTTCGTAGGAACAGAGTAAGTATTTTCTCCCTTTGTCACAGGAAGTGCAGGTCTCTCCAGGATCACATTGCCAGCTGAAATGTAGAAGAAAACATGACTAGATTTTAGAAAGTCTGTGTAATTGTAAAAACAATTATTTTACAAGCTCCATGCACATTTTGTATTGCCTGTTACTGACATTGACGCCGTTGATGTGCTCCACCTGCTCAGACCAGC